>JAXLNO010001892.1:0-99551 GCA_038087875.1 Malacoraja senta | reverse complement strand
TTACTGATCATGGATGATCAGCCATGATCACAATGAATGGCGGTGCTGGCTTGAAGGGCTGAATGGCCTCCCCCCTGCACCTATTTTCTATGTTTCTAATATTACAATCTTATCATACTGATTGAAACAAGGATGTTTCCCCTAGCTAAGGGGGGTCACAATTTGAGAATAAGTTTAGAGCCTTGAGGACTAAAATGAGGGAAACAAGGTATTTATGCAGAATGGTGGTGAATCTTTAGAACACAGTACACTGGAGGGCTCTGGGGACTGGGTCATTAAATTCATTCAAATCGGGTCAATATATTTTTGGAGATTAAAGGCATCAAGGAATATGGCTTGTGTTGCCTATTTCTCCACTGGCCATAAAACAAAAGTGCTGTAATGAGTTGGGAGCCCGGTTTAATTCTATCACAATTTTTATTCCCATGAACTTCCATAGAAATAAATATTGGAAGATGTATAAAGTGGACTGCTGACACCATTACCACTGATTACCATCTTGTGTTATTGTAGAAAATGAAGATCTACTACGTTGCATGCAGAAATGTTAAGTCTACTGGGCTTCTTTGAACTTTAGCTATAGTACATTATCACCTTCACATTTTCTAAGAATTTTCCATCCTGATGTGATATTTTAAACTTCCCAAACTTAATTTTTTTTTTTTTTCAGAATTTGATAAATAATACATCTCTCCCAGTCATCAAGCAATAACGTCAAGCACTCTGAGCTCATTACATGTCTTCTATTCTGCCCCAACAACATATGTGAGCCCCAAATCTTGAAGTGATCCCTTCACTGCAATGTGCCAGAGTTTTCCCATTCCTGAATTTTAAAGGGTGGCATGGTGGCACAGTGGTAGAGTTGCTGCCTTACAGTGCTTGCAGCGTCAGATACCTGGGTTCGATCCCGGCCACAGGTATTGTCTGTACAGAGTTTGTATGTTCTTCCCATGACCGCGTGGGTTTTCTCCAAGATATTCGGTTTCCTTCCACGCTCCAAGGACGTACAGGTTTGTAGGTGAATTGGGCTTGGTGTAAGTGTAAATTGTCCCTAGTGTGTGTATCTTAGTGTTAATGTGTGGGGATCACTGATCGGTGCAGACTCGGTGGGCCGAAGGGCCTGTTTCCACGCTGTATCTCTAAGCTAAACTAAACTAAAACTACAACATCCTCCGCCTTGAGTTATGCTTGTGATGTCCACTGATTAACGGCACATTCAGGGCCGTTGAAAGCCATGGGCCCATGAAGCTCTTATCACCAATTACTGTACTGCTGTCCATCTCCTTAAAGCTATTTAATTTTACAGGGTGAAGACAAAACTACACATGCTGGAAACTGGTATGTTGAAAATATTCCACACATCTGTCTGGAGCTGAGAGCAAAAGGTGAGTGGCACAGGGGTATCAATTCAGCTCTGATAAATTACGAAACCCCTTGAGGTGGATGTAAAGAAAAATTAGCCCTGGAACACCAAGGTAAGAAGAAATTGCATTTATGTAGTACTTTCCATAAGTTTACAGTCCCAAAGGAACATAACAAAATTTAGATTTTCAAAGCCACTGATTAAATATTAATATTTAATTTTATTAAATTCTGTAATTGACCAATTAAACCAACATAATCAGCGAGATAATTTTAAAGTATCACATAGATCATTCAACTAAGACCAAGAGCAGATATTTAGCTAACTTGTTCATTACTTTTGATGCAACAAAAATTGGGGAGGGGGAGGGGGAGGGGGTGGGGAACAGAAAGTTAAATCAAGCATTTAAACAAAGAGAAAGGTGGGGGGAAGGGGGAGTAGGGTGGAAGCAGTGCAGAAACTAAGTGCCCTGCAGTATGACCTGTTTCCTGACTTCCCAAAGCCTAATATGTGCAGGCTAGGAGCATAATAAAGTACTCTCTACTTGTGTGGTTGGGTGCAACTCTAAAAACAATTGTTAAAATCCAGAATCAAATTAGTGCATTTGATTTTCATCTGGTTCATCACCTACATATTAGGGGCAATTACAGCGACCATTTAACCAATCGACCTGCACATCCTTGGCATGTGGGAGGAAACCAGGGCACTAGAGGAAACCCATGCTGTCACAGGAAGAACATGCAAGTTCCACACAGACAGCACCTAGGTTAGAATTAAACCTGGGCCCCTGACACAGTGAGATAGCGGCACTACTAGCTGCAGACCCTCAAAAACTTACTGTGGACTTCCTAAAAAATTCCTTTTCCCGTCTAGATCTTTTCATCTATCTTATATACTATTACTAAAAGTCTCATCTTGACCACCTCCTGTCTACGTTGTAAATAAGTTTTAGAAAAAACGCTACCCTAAATCGCTATGATTTTTTCGCCATCTTACTCACCATTCTCCTCTCCTCCAACCGCCCCAAGTTTTTTTCCAATCGGTGAAATAATAAAA
The DNA here is from genome assembly GCA_038087875.1 of Malacoraja senta. Lineage (NCBI taxonomy): Eukaryota > Metazoa > Chordata > Chondrichthyes > Rajiformes > Rajidae > Malacoraja > Malacoraja senta. The sequence continues at coordinate 97,132 of JAXLNO010001892.1, read as the reverse complement.
AAGTTATGAATGTTAAAAAAAATGTGAGATCAGCAGATTGGTCTTCTTGCCTGCCAGTCACCATGAAGGTAACGCCCCTTCCGGCACCAGCGGAGAATAAAGTCTCAGAGGCGGGGCTGAGTCTGTGAGGTGCATGCGGGTAATGAGCAAGTTGAACCTGAAGCCTCTGAGTGAAGTCGGAGTGGGACCGGAGAGCTGTGCGTGAGGCCGAAAGCTGAAGGCGCGGGGTGAGCTGCATCTGCTGCGACAACCCCCTCCCCTTCCCATATCCTCCCTGTGTTCGCGGGCTGCTGTTTTCCCCGGAGGGGGCTGCTGTGTTCGCGGGCGGGGGCTGCTATGTTCGTGGGCTGCTGTGTTCGCGGGCGGGGGCTGCTGTGTTCGTGGGCGGGGGCTGCTGTGTTCGCGGGCGGGGGCGGCGACCACCATGAGGAGCCAGGTGCCGATAAATGCAGCTGGGGCTGGGAGCCACTGAGTGCGACAGGTGCCGTGTCTTGGACCCGATGATTGAGTCCGGAGCTGGGACCTGCATCAGTGAGTGCGGTCGGAGCCAGAGCCGCTGAGCCCACGCACACCCTCCCACATCCTCCCGTCCCCTACCCTCACAACCTCACTCCCCCACACACACACACTTCCTCATACCCCTCCATCCCCCACCGCCCACCCTTCCCCATCCCTCTTCCCCCACCCCCTCCCCCACACCCCCCTCTCCACCACCCCCTCCCCTACACCCCACCTCCCCCACACACACCCTCCCCACACACGCACACACCCCTCTCCCACACCACCCCCTTCCCCACACCACCCCCTCCCCACACCCCTCCTTCCCCCACACCCCTCCTTCCCCCACACCCCCCCTTCCCCACCCCCCTTCCCCACACCACCCCCTCGCCCACACCCCCCTCTCCCACAACCCCTCCCCAGTGCTGGAACATTGCTTTGGGGAAACGGGTTGTGTTGAGGGAACAGGTGAGTGATGAAATATTGCGTTGGGGAATGGGTTGCATTGGGGGGGACCAGGCCTCCCGTGTGACTGGGACCCACCTTAGTCTAGTATAATTTAAACTTCTCAAATATCTGAAATTTCAACCTTCTTTACCAAATAAATTGGTATGGTGGCATGGTGGCCCAGTGGTAGAGTTGCTGCCTTACAGTAACAGGTTCAATCCAGACTATGGGTGTTGTCTGTACGGAGTTCGCCCGTTCTCCCCGTGACCTGCATGGGTTTTCCTCGGGAGCTCCGGTTTCCTCCCACACTCCAAAGACATACAGATTTGTAGGTTAATTGGCTTGGTAAAAATTGTAAATGGGCCCTAGTGTGTGTGTAGAATAGCGTTAAAACGCTCCAATACCAACTATAAACATGTGGATTTCAAATATGTTCGAAACATTACACCTAGAAGAGATAAGACTCCTCCTGGCAGGTAAACCAGATCACTTCCACCTGACGGGTCTGCATTTATAGAATTATTACAAGTATAGGGTGCAAAAGTACTAAAAAAAACTGAGGTCAGGTAAGGGGGGATGAAAGCTGGAGAGTTGGTATGTCCCATTTGCGTGATGCTTACAAAAAATTATTTGTTTTTCTCTTTTCCCTCTTTCTCTTTTTTCTTCTTTTTTAGGGTCTATTTCTTTCTTTTTGTTTTTAATTTCTTTCTTATAGGATCTTTGTTTTTTTTGGGGGGTTTTGTTGTTGTTTATTTGTCATGTTTTTTACACTTTCACTTTTTTCCTTCACTTTCTTCTTTCTCTCAATCTCATCCTTTCCTTTATTAGTGTAAAAAATAAATGGAGTACATTAATTGTAATAAGATATATGTGACGAGTACTAATGTAATTGGTTGTAATGTAATGTACTTCTAATAAATAAAAATTAAAAAAAAGAAAAAAAAAAGAATAGCGTTAATGTGCGGGGATCGCTGGTTGGTGGGCCGAAGGGCATGTTTCTGCGCTGTATCTCTAAATTAAACTAAGCTAGACTAAATCTTTTCCAGGATTTAACTTATTTTTTCTAATTTCAACTGAAGCAGGTGAGGTACTCTGGTTGTATTAATCATAGTTGAGACAAACTCTAGCATGGGCAGGCTGGTATGGAAATGTATGTTCAGGCCTCAGTAATTAAAAAGAAAGCCATCCACATTTCAGGCTGGGTTCAGGCAGGAAAGCAAACAATGTAAAAATTGAATTCTGTTCCACGTTGAATTGAATCCTAAATGTAAATACAGAATATCAAATTCAAATCAAATTGGAAAATTAATTTACTGCCAAAGTTAATGTAGACACAAGCTGCCTTCAAACCTTACTATCTTTTTCTGCAGCGCTACTTATTTATGTCATTCTATTTATTCTTTTCATGTATATGATCGTCATTGACCAATCCAGTATTTACTGCCCATCCTCAGGTGAATAAGAATTGGGCCTCCTCAAAGAGCCATTAAGAATCAACCATGAAGTTGTGTATTTCCAATCACATTTAGACATTACTTTTAGACATTAGAAATGCAGCCTGGAAGCAGACCCTTCGGTTCACTGAGTTCACGCTGACCAGCAATCACTCCATACACTAACACTATCCTACACATTAGGGATAAGTTACAATTTTAACAAAGCCAATTAACCTACAAACCTATACATCTTTGGAAAGTGGGAGGAAACCACAGAGAAAACCCATTTGGACATAGGGAGAACGTACAGCTCTGTACAGCACCCTTGGTCAGGATCGAACCCGGGCTTCTTGCGCTGGAAGGCAGCAACTCTACCTGCTGTGTCACTGTGCCACTGTTGCCTATACTGGGTAAGGATAATACATGTCCTCTCCGAAGGACATTAGTGAACCAAATATAATTTTACTGCAATCTCGCAGCCTTATTGTTATGAATACTAGCTATTTGTTGCCAGGTTATCTAATTAATCAAATTTAAATGTCTAAGCTGATGTTATAGGATTCAAACTCATCTCTTTGGATCAAGATACTGGGCTGCCTTATTTATTATGGAGAAAAAATTGTAGATGGTAAAGCAAAAGGAGCAAATGGAAGATGGAGTTTAGTTTGGTTTAGTTTATTATTGTCATGTGTACTTTGGTGCAGTGAAAAGCTTTTATTTGCGTGCTAGCTAGTCAAAGAAAAGGCTCTACATGGAATACAATCAAGTCGTCCACAGTAAACAGCCGTCGACAGCCGTCAATGTAAAATTTTGTGGAGCAATTTAGATAATAATTGAAGAAAAGATTTAGAGGAGGATATTGACACAAGGACAATTGGTAAGAAGGAGATGTATCTGGGAAGATAGTTCCTGCTGAATTCCTCTATTAATTGTTTAATAGATGTAAATTATTCATGTGAAATAAGGATTGCTTGGGAATAATCTATAAATTATGTTATCTGGTCAGTGAGCTGAGAGCCGTTAGGGAAAGGAAACAATGTCCTTTATTTGTTAAAGTTATGAAATAGTGGCAGTTAAGGAGCAAGATCACAGATAAAGAAATCTAAAGGTTGCGAACTGAAGGGACACAGAATATACTCAGCTGAGGAGATTTAAAAACAAGATCTAATGTCATGGATGGATGTTCTGGCTCATTCTGGCTATGATATGGAAAGTAAAATACTTGAAGTTTTAGATTTCAGTAATAAGCTTGAAAGGCTGCATTATGTGTTGCTGGACAATGAGAGGCTGTTTCTCAATCTTACGTTGGGCCTTGCTATAACAAGGCAGGTGGTCACGGGGTGGGGGTGGAGAATTTAAGTAGTAGGCCACAGAAATCATAGAGTTACCCCAATGGACTGAACATGGGTGTCCCACAAAGTGGCCAAAGTGTGTTTGGTCTCTTCAATGTGGAGGAGACAACATGGGATGAAATGGAATTGAATCTCTGTTTCACCTGAAATTACTGTTTGGATCCTTGGATTGTGGGAATGGAAAAGATAAAGGAATAGGCATTTCATAGGAAAGTGCCAGAGGTTAGGGAGCACAGTATTATACCACAGCAACCCTGACAACATTAATACCTTCATCATCAGCAATCTCATAATAATTGCCGGTGTGTAGATTTTAAGCCTTGTAATTGATTGGATACGATTTTATTTCAGACTAGACTAAGTGGGACCCGTTGGGTCCCATTCTCACATGGGAGGCCTGGTTCCCCAACGCAATATTCCACCACTCACCCATAGCTCCCAACTGCGCAGGCGCGGCTGACTCACAGCTTTCTGGCCACACTCACTGACTCACGGCTTCTGACACTCACTCACTGACTCAAGCCTTTCTGGACACTCACTCAGGGCCGGCCTTAGGAGGTGCGGGGCCCAATTGGGAACAATTTTGGTGAGCCCCAGGTTCCCAGCCATGGTCTGTAGAATCATAAAAATATAAATAAAGTCTATTATAGACTTTATATCTCTATGGTAGAATGGAAAGTAATCAAAATGTGCGCTAAAAAAGTGCCTGCGAGTTAATGGGCCAAACAGATCTAAACTACATTTTAATATCAAATTGCATACATGTAAGCCTACAAGTAACAAACACAATTTTAGATCACCTCTGAAAAGTACATAGTTACAATACCACTTGTTTTATTGACGGTGAAATGGAAAAAAAAAGTAATTCAATTAATTAGATCCTGGAAAAGCAATAGCCTTTGGTGAAAAACCAGTCCAGGCATTAAATGTTGTGCTTCAGCCCCATCCTACTCTTTGGGCTTCTACCCCATCCTAACTTAGTTGTGTGAGTGTGTGTTAGTTGTCTGTGCGTGATGTGTGTGCGTTGGTTGTCTGTGCATGATGTGTGTGGGAGGGAGGGAGAGAAAAGAGGAAGGAGAGGAGGGTGGGAGGGAAGTAGGGAAAGAAGGGAGGGAGGGAAGGAGAGAAGGGAAAAGAGAGAGAGGAAGGAGGGAGGGAAATAGAGAAGGGAGGGAAGAAGGGAAGGGAAGGAGAGAAGGGAGGGAGAGGGCCGGGGGCGGGAGCGGATGCCGGGTTCTGGGCGAACGGGTGTGAGCTGAGGCCGAGGTTTGTAAACTTTGCTCTAACCCACGGCCCGGCCCTTCCTGTATTGTTCACCGCGTCTCCCTGGGGAGAGAGAGGGGTGGAGCCGGGGCTGTGTGCGTGAAGCACGGCGACTGGAGGGGCGGAAGCACTGCCCCGGGACCGTGAGGGAACGACCCACCTCCCCCTCTCCCCCGTCTCCATTCACCATCACACCCCCCTCCCCGTCTACCCCGTTCTTCCCCCTCCACCCCTCTACTCACTCTCCACCCCTCTCTTCCCCCTCCACCCGGGTAGAGTGGGGCCCCCTTAGGCGCGGGGCCCAATTGGTAGCCATTGGTCCAATTGGCTTAAGGCCGGCAGTCACTCACTGACTCACGGCTTTCTGGACACTCACTCACTTTCTCATTGATTTTAGTTCAGACAAGACTAAGTGGGACCCATTGGGACCCATTCTCACATGGGAGGCCTGGTTCCCCAAAGCAATATTCCACAACTCACCCACAGCCCCTAACTGCGCAGGTGCAGCTGACTCACGGCTTTCTGACACTCACTCACTGAATGATGGCTTAGTGGACACTCACTCATGGCTTTCCGGACACTGACTCACTGACATGGCTTTCTGGACACTCACTCACTGACTTGCGGATTTCTGACACTCACTCACGGCTTTCTGACACTCACTCACTGACTCACAGCTTTCTGGACTCACTCACTTGGGGGGGTGGGGTGGCGTTGTGGGGGATGGGGTGGTGTTGGGGTGGCGTTGTGGGGGATGGGGTGGGGTTGGGGTGGCGTTGTGGGGGTGGGGTGGTGTTGCATTGTGGGGGTGGGGGGATGAATGGGGGAGGGGTGAAGGGGGATTGTGGGTGTGATGGGGGAGGGGTGGTGTGTACGTGTATGGATGAGGGGGAAGGGGGAAGGGGAGAGGGGGAAGGGGGAGGGAATGCACTCAGCGGCCATCGGCCGCGGCACCACACAGCGACTTTCCCGACACCACACAGCGACTTTCCCGACACCACACAGCGACTTTCCCGACTCCACTCTTGCGGGCTCAATCAGCACTTGTTTCATCAGCCCCGCCTCCGGGACTTTATTCTCCAGCGGGTGCCGGAAGGGGCGTTACCTTCATGGTAAATTTCAGGCGAGAAGACCAATCTGCTGATCTCACGATTTTTTAAACCTTCATAACCTTTGTATAATTCCACCGATCGGAACAAAACTTGGTGGGTGGGAGTAGAGAATGGTGAGGAAGGTGGCGAAAGAAACCTATCGATAAAAGGTGCCATTTTTGCGCAAATTAAAAAATAAAAAAGTAAACCGGAAGTGGTCATGATGAGAGTTTTAGTAATAGTATGGAAGCTGCATATTTATTTATTTATGGACAACCTTGCTCCTTGAATGTGCCATGTTTTAACAGAATGATCTATTGACTTAGCCATTTGAAATAGTTACTGGGGCTCAATTGGTAATTGGTATTTGTTAATATTTGTCAAAAGAAACCAAAACATGAGCAATATTTTAAAATATCTAATGTGCAGGTATTATTTATTAGTAATTTGGAGTTTGTACGCTCTCTGTGTGGGTAGGTTTTCTCCTGGTGCTCTGGTTTCCTCCCACATTCGAATGACATGCAGCTTTGTAGGCTGAAGATAGACACAAAATGCTGGAGTAACCCAGCGGGACAGGCAGCATCTCTGGAGAAAAGGAATGGGTGACTTTTTGGGTCGAGACCCCTTCTTCAGAAAGACTGAAGAAGGGTCTCAACTTGAAACATCACCCATTCCTTCTCTTCAGAGATGCTGCCTGTCCTGCTGAGTTACTCCAGCATTTTGTCTATCTTTGGTTTAAACCAGCATCTGCAGTTCCTTCCTACACAGGGTTGTAAGCTAATTGGCTTCACTCAATTGTCCCTAATGTGTAGGATAGAATTAGTGTATAGATGATCGATGGTTGGCGTGGATTCGATGGGCTGAAGGACGTGTTTCTAACCTGTATTTCTAAACTAAACTAAACTAAACAAAAAAAAGCTGGTTCTATTAGCAGATGATTCAAGAACTAGGGTACACTAATGCCATAAGAATTTGTCTATGAACAAAATAGTGATGTTATCGTTTTGGTTTAATTTAAGTTCGCTATAGTCCATTGATCTTGAGGATGGAAGGTATTTTCTTAATTGATGTTACAAAATTGGATTAGGATCCATTTCACATTGGTTGTCATCTGTGTCTTGCCTAAGAGGTCTCTCACAATTCCACAGAGTAGTCCGTGCACAAGAACACAGTATGACAATGACCTCAACTATCAAGCTAAACTGTTCAACAAGAACGATTTATATTGTTCTTCTTCACAAAAGTCAAGATGTCACAAAGTACTTAATGACTAATGAAGTAATTTTGTTAATGAAATGCTGTCATGGTTGAATTGTAATAAACATGGCAGCTAAACTACGTACTGAAAGGGCACAGCAAAGGGATAAATAAATGGAACCTCTGGTTTTACAAGGTATTGATTGAGGGAAAAATACTGAGGGATCAATATTGGGCCTTGACTTAACATTTTGTAGTAAGACAGCACCTCTGAAGGTGCAGGATCCTGTCACTGACTGAAGTTTCAGAACACATAATACGATAAATGCTGGCCTTCCCAGCACTGCCCACATCCTAAAAAATCAATGAAGAGAAGTCCCCGGGTAGGAATTTGAAGCTCCAAACATCTGACTCCTGAGTGCTACTGCTGAGACTGGATTGATTCTAAGTAACATCAGGGACAGATTTGTTTGTGTTTGTTTCACTCCTGATTTGACCAGGGTGAAGAGGAGGGGGAGAAAACCCCCTATCTGGTATCCGCGCCGCTACTTTGCTCATCCAAGAAAGATGAGGAATCAAGCCTAACACTTACTGACTTTGCTAATGAACTGTCAGGTGAGTCATTGCTTAAAATAGACTTGAAGCTGTGAGACACTTGTACGTGATGCAGTCTGCAAGCGTGGTGTGCATTACGACTTTGGATGTTGTTTGCAGGGATTACATTCCTGGACCAGTCATATTGAAGCAATAGCCAAGAAAGCACACCAACACGTCTACTTCCTTAGAACGCTTAGGAGTTTTGGCATGTCCCCAACAATTCTCACCAACTTCTACAGATGCGCTGCAGAAAGCATTTTATCGGGATGCATCTGAACATGGTTTGGGAACAGCTCCATCCAAGACCGCAAGAAATTGCCGAGAAATGTAGACGCAGCCCAGACCATCATGCAAATCAACCTCCCTTCCATTGACTCCATCTACACGTTACGCTGCCTCGACAAGGTCACAATCATAATCAAGGACAAATCTCAACCCGATCATTCCTTCATCTCCCCTCTCACACCAGGCAAGAGTTAAAGATGCACCACACATCTCTGTCCTCCAGTTCCTGCAGACATCCGCTGCTGGAAGTATAGGATTTTGGTGTGTGTGCTTTATCATCATTCCTTACAAAGCTATGTACGACAGTGATTGCAACTTCTACTGAAGTGTGGATGGCCGTTGGCTCGCTAGAAGCTCATCCGCCCTTTGACAGGTCTTGTTTTTGGTCCTGCTGGGGGTCCACAGTCCCCTTCTCATCTGGCAAACCAGGTAGAGGAGAAGGTTTAGTCGACGACTATCCGACCATGCAGCAGGTGGCCATCAGGAATTAGCATGATGAACATTTAACTTTGATGACTGTAAGCATTTGTTTGCTCCTGAAATATTTAGGCGGTCCCTGGAGAGAATGAAATAACATAGAGGGAACAGAGATACATCATCACTGGTCTATGCATATATTTTCTGTACTTCTGTATTTTGGCGGCATGGTGGCATAGTGATAGAGTTGCTGCCTTACAGCGCTAGAGACCGGGTTCGATCCTGACTACAGGTGCTTGTCTGTACCGAGTTTGTACGTTCTCCCCATGACCTGCGTGAATTTTCTCCGAGATCTTCGGTTTCCTCCAACTCTCCAAACACGTACAGGTTCGTAGGTTAATTGGCTTGGTGTAAATGTAAATTTGTACCTAGTGTGTAGGATAGTGTTATCGTGCAGGGATCGTTGGTCGATGAGGACTGGATGGGCTGAAGGGCCTTTTTCGCGCTGTATCTCTAAATTAAACTAAACTAAACGAAACCTGGAGTCTGTTCAAGGTTCCTTGGCAAAAGTCTGCTTTGATCTGTGTTTTCACAACTTACCCTTGCATATCTCTGTCTCCCTCTCCCCAGACTCTCAGTCTGAAGAAGGGTCTCGACCTGAAACGTCACCCATTCCTTCTCTCCAGTGATGTTGCCTGTCCCGCTGAGTTACTCCAGCATTTTGTGACTTATCACAAATGTCTTGTAGCAACATTTATTACATCAGCTTGCATATTTATCCAGAGAGGTATTGTTTAAAACACTTTCCTCTTCACATTTAGAAGCCAGAAACTGTTGTTGCTGATATTACAGAATCAAACTGCGAAACTTTGCACTTCCCCATCTTTTTCTTCCTCCTGTGGGCTTCTGAAAGTCAGGCACGACAGCTTTATCAAAAAAAAGTGTTTTGTTATTGTTATAATAAAAAATAAGCTGGAAATACCAGTTCTGATGAAAGGTCATTGAATTGAAAGGTTGATTCTGTTTCTCTCTCTCCACAGAAACTTGTTAGTTAGTTTATTTATTTTCACATGTACAGAAATAAAGTGAAATGCTTTTTCTCCAGACTAAAAAATGGTTCAATGGTGCATTATTATCACGTGTACCATGGTACAGTGAAATTATTTTTTTGCGTACCGATTAGTAAGATTATGTCCACACATAAGTATAATTCCTGATTCAGTACAGAAAGCATAGAAACAGCACTAAGTCCACACGCAAGTGTCGCCAGGACTTGGCGCCATTTTCAAAGTCCCAGCTGCAGCTGGCCATGAAGGCCCATTGCTACTGTTGCCTCCTTCCAGACCGCCAGTGAACCATCGTCCCTCTCTTCAACCAGCCTTCAGCCTTCGTGCCCCAGGAGGAGCCTCCCATAGCCGACCTTGAGGTGGTGGAAGTTAAGACTCCCAGTTGTTTTACCGTCCCTTAGTCCAGCATTCGCTGCCGTCACTGACTCTTTGCACCCTCCGGTTGCCGGTTCTCGGGGGTGAGCAGGAGATGAGCCGCAGACCGATTCCAGGCGGGTTCCGCAGCGGGTGAGCCAGGCCTACTGCCAGCCGGGGTATGGCAGCGGCTCATGGCTCGTCGACAGCTGCCGCCGCATGTGGCCCTTCGCATGAGACTGCACGTGAGCACAATAGATCCTCGTTGGGAACAGCTTGCAGAGTGTCACCACATACCGGCGCCATCACACAACTTTCAAGTCTCTGAAAAGCCAGATCTTGGCCAAAGAGGATATGCTATTTCTTACATTCTGAATTTAATGCTTGGCATCCTGGTGGCACTGGATCAGGTGCTGTCTGTGTGGAGTTTGCATGTTCTCACTGTGACTGCGTGGGTTTTCTCCTGGCGCTCTTGTTTTCTCCGACATTCCAAAGAGTTTGGATAAATATTTGAAACAGAGAAAAATACAGGTCTCTGAATGGAAGTCAGCAGGATTAGTTTTAATTGGTTCCATGTGTATCCATGGGCAAAAAACAAAGCATCATTTTACAGCAGATCAAGTTTTCTGAGCTGTAGTTATTTAATACGGTGGCCACATTCTATTTAATAACATTTACTTTAATATCTAACCCATAGGCATACTGAACTTTAATAAGTAGCTTACATAGGTTAGTATGGATGTCAGGGGTTATGGGGAAAAAGCAGGAGAACGAGGTTGAGAGGGACAGATAGATCAGCCATGATTGAATGGTGGAGTAGACTTGATGGGCCAAATGGCCTTATTCTGCTCCTATGAACATAAACTTATGTTAAATTCTGCACATCTCACACTGTGAAACCAGAACAGATGTGATTAGTCTAACATCGGTAGTGGGGAAACTGCTAGAGTCAGTTATTAAAGATGGGATAGCAGCACATTTGCAAAATGGTGAAATCATTGGACAAAGTCAGCATGGATTTATGAAAGGTAAATCATGTCTGACGAATCTTATAGAATTTTTCGAGGATGTAACTAGTAGAGTGGATAAGGGAGAACCAGTGGATGTGTTATATCTGGACATTCAGAAGGCTTTTGACAAGGTCCCACATAAGAGATTAATATACAAACTTAAAGCACACGGTATTGGGGGTTCAGTATTGATGTGGATAGAGAACTGGCTGGCACACAGGAAGCAAAGAGTAGGAGTAAACGGGTCCTTTTCAGAATGGCAGACAGTGACTAGTGGGGTACCGCAAGGCTCAGTGCTGGGACTCCAGCTATTTACAATATATATTAATGATTTGGACGAGGGAATTGAATGCAACATCTCCAAGTTTGCGGATGACACGAAGCTGGGGGGCAGTGTTAGCTGTGAGGAGGGTGCTAGGAGGCTGCAAGATGATTTGGATAGGCTGGATGAGTGGGCAAATGCATGGCAGATGCAGTATAATGTGGATAAATGTGAGGTTATCCACTTTGGTGGCAAAAACAGGAAAGTAGACTATTACCTGAATGGTGGCCGATTAGGAAAAGGGGAGATGCAACGAGACCTGGGTGTCATGGTACACCAGTCATTAAAAGTAGGCATGCAGGTACAGCAGGCAGTGAAGAAAGCAAATGGTATGTTAGCATTCATAGCAAAAGGATTTGAGTATAGGAGCAGGGAGGTTCTACTGCAGTTGTACAGGGTCTTGGTGAGACCACACCTGGAGTATTGTGTACAGTTTTGGTCTCCTAATCTGAGGAAGGACATTCTTGCCATTGAGGGAGTACAAAGAAGGTTCACCAGACTGATTCCTGGGATGTCAGGACTTTCATATGAAGAAAGACTGGATAGACTCGGCTTGTACTCGCTGGAATTTAGAAGATTGAGGGGGGATCTTATAGAAACTTACAAAATTCTTAAGCGGTTGGACAGGCTAGATGCAGGAAGATTGTTCCCGATGTTGGGGACGTCCAGAACAAGGGGTCACAGTTTAAGGATAAAGGGGAAATCTTTTAGTACTGAGATGAGAAAAACATTTTTCACACAGAGAGTGGTGAATCTCTGGAATTCTCTGCCACAGATGTAGTTGAGGCCAGTTCATTGGCTATATTTAAGAGGGAGTTAGATGTGGCCCTTGTGGCTAAAGGGATCAGGGGGTATGGAGAGAAGGCAGGTACAGGATACTGAGTTGGATGATCAGCCATGATCATATTGAATGGCGGTGCAGGCTCGAAAGGCCGAATGGCCTACTCCTGCACCTATTTTCTATGTTTCTATGTTTCTATGTGATGAGTGAGGTGTCTATCTTTCTTCTCTTTTGATGACTTGCCCATTGCATCTTCAACCTGCCACCTTAGTTTCCTTAGGCAAGCTCTTAACAATTGATCCACTCAAGATAGAGCAGGTTTAGCAGTAAGCTTCTGGCAATGTAGGGAATTCTGGTCCTCTGTGTGAAAGATTTCTAATTCTTCCTTTATTCTTCTCCCAATTACCCTCAGTTTATGTACCCTTGTTACCAATTCTCTTAGCAGTGGAAACGATCTTTCCCTATTTACCATCTGACATGGCCATTAGATCCTCTGTCAGACTTCTCGTTCTGACAGAAAAGCCCAATTTATTTTTCACCTTTCCATCAGAGCAGTTAATCTCTCTTCCCTTGTACCACTTAGAAACTGTAGGGGACCAAAGGGATTTAGGTGTTCATGTCGAGAAATCACTAAAAGCTACCGGACAGGTACAACAAAGTAATCAGAAAGACTAATGGAATGGTGGACTTTACAGTATCTCAAGAGTGTTGGAATCCAAGAGGGTGAAAGCTATGCTTCAGTTGTACAGTGCCCTGGTGTATCCCATCTGATAAACTACATTCAGTATTAGGCATTGCAGCTCAGGCAAGCATTTATTGGATGTAACACAATCATCCTAAATGTCAGAGTGCTTAAACGGTTTAGGTTTAGGTTTATCATAGTTACGTGTTTAGCATGCTATCGAAGCTGATCAGATGTTACCATACATAAGTACAATCAAGTCACACTCAAGTGCAATACATAAAGCAAAGGGGAAGATACAGTGCAGAATATATTCTAAGCATTGTAGTGCATCAGTTCCATAGACAAAGACCAATGTCCACTATGGAGTAGAGATCAATCAGATGGTACCCTAGCTTATGGAAGGATCATTCAGAAGTATGATAACAGAAGGGAAGATGCTGTTCTATAGTTTGGCAGTGCGCACTTTCAAGTTTTTGTACCTTCTGCCGGATGGAAGCAGGGAGATGAAGGAATGAGCGGGAAAGGGGTGGGGGGTGAGTGACAATTCTTTGATTGTGTTGGCTGCTTTTCAGAAACAACACGTAGTTATATTAAGTATAGTTTGGATTGGGTTTCTTTGAATTTAGAAGGTAGTGTTGATCTATGGATGAGTTAAACATAATAAAATAATTTGAATTAATATCTACAGAATTTGAAGGAAAATGGGCCAAATGCGGATAAATGGGACTAGCTTAGATGGGAATCTTGTTTGACATGGCAGGTTGGGCCAAAGGGTCTGTTGCTGTACTGTATGACTATGAGTCTCCAATTGAATCATATCATCATGCCCCATCTATACTAGTCCCACCTGCCTGCGCTTGGCTCATATCCCTCTAAACTAAAACTATTCATGTACCTGTCCAAATGTCTCTTAAACGTTATGATAGTACATACCTCAATGACCTCCTCTGGCAGCTAGTTCCATAGAGGCACACAGAAATTATTTATTCCATTGAACAGGAGGGTAGTATCTTAAAAATAGAGACACATGTGAGAAATGTCGGTCGGCAGTTTATGCACAAAGGGTTGTGGAAATTTACAACTCTATCTCCCAAACGTGGGATGGTGGTAGTGGGATATTTTATTTTTTCCAACTGGGATAACTTGCTCTTTGTTAGGTGAGAGTATTAAAGGGCAAAGATCAGAAAAGGGTATCTGGAACTCTGGCATGGATCACATGCATTTCATGAATGGCAGAATAGGCTTAAAGGAGTGAATGACTTCCTCTTGTTTCTGTGTTTCCTATTTCAAATCAATTCCACTCTGCTTTTTCCTTGTTAATTATATGCTTCCCATAATGGATTACCCATTTCCACTTTCCATGTGCAAATTATGGCCTAACTACGGGTCTTACATAGATTCACCTTCACAAAATGGTGAGTAATTCCTCTTTTTTTTATCATCTTTTATCTTTTCCACTTCTACCTTGAATGATTGGTGTATTGCTACTCTCAGGTCACTAATTACACCATTCTATTTGGAATAAATAAAATGCATCCTAAATAGTAAAATTCTAAAATGATTTATGTTTTGCTGAATTGGAGTGCCTCTTCCACTTATCTGCCCACTCTTTCGTCTGTTTGTGTACAGCAGCATTCTCCACACATCTCATTTGGGATCACCAAGACTATTTTCATTCTGTGGACTTTGTTGTCCATATAAGTAAAAAGTGGTGAAAATAAACCAGAACAAGTCACTGGAAACGCATGACTTAAACATGTCCCAACAATTTGCCTCTTCTCATTCCTTTCTATCCATGGTTATATTCTTATCAGTAACTCAATTTGTCTTTATTTTTCACAACAGGTTTACTGATTGTTCCTTAGCCTGTCTTTCTGAAAATCTAGATGTACTACATCCTTTGTATTCCCTTCATGAAGAAAACAGATAGAGTGAACGCATAACCTTTTACCCAGGGTAGGGGAATCAAGAACCAGAGGACATATGTTTAAGTTGAGGGAGGCAAGATTTAATACAAACTTGAGGGGCAACTTTTTTACTTAGAGAGGAGGTAGTTGAGGTAGATGCTACAGCAGTGTTTAAAATATACTTGGACAGGTACATGGATAGGAAAGGTTTAGAGGAATATGGGCCAAACGGGACTAGCTTAGATGGGGCGTCTTGGTCGGCATGGACAAGTTACGTCAAAGGGCCTGATTCCATGCTGCATGACTCTGACTCTTATCCTATCTGAGCCAGAATTCTACAAGTGCTTGCTGCAAGATGTTTACAAGATGATGCAGAAGATAACAGTTTAAATCTATTTTAAAGAACTTTATAGGGCGTCACGATGGTGAAGCAGTAGAGTTGCTGCCTTGTGTCCCTGTCTCACTTAGGCGATTTTTTAGGCGACTACAGGTGACTAGGCTGTCGCCACATGGTCGCCAGGATGTCGCCTGTGAGGTCTCCTCAGTCGCCCAAAGAAGCGTAGCGTTTTTCTGGTTGCCGCTGGATTTTGAAATATTCAAAACTTTTCGGCGCCAGTCGACGACAGTCAGCAACCGTGGGGTTATCGTAGCTTGACTTCTCCTGACGTAGGTGCTGTCGTAGGTTGTCGCTAGGATGACATAGGTTGTCACCGGTGCTGACTTCGGTGAATTTCATTGGCGACAACCTACGTCAACCAGCGACATGTACCGGCGACTGAATTTTCCTACCTTGTCGTAGCTTGTCGCGGGTGGACGTAGGTTGTCATAGGTGTGGTCGTAGGTGGACGTCCTAATGGGTCCCTGGTTGTCGGTAGCTTGCCGTAGCTTATCGTCGACTAGGTGGTAGGTTGTTGTAGACATTGTCGTAGACATTGTCATAAGGGGGTCCAGTCGCCTTTTTTTTGGCGACCTGCTATGACTGTGGCAGTCGCCAGCAATCGGCGAAAAGATCGCCTAAGTGGGATAGGCCCATTACAGTGACAGAGACCCGGGTTCGATCCTGACTATGGGTGCTTGTCTATGGTTTGAATGTTCTCACTATGACCTGTGTTAGTTTTTTCAGTATCTCCGGTTTCCTCCCACACTCCAAAGACGTACAGGTTTGTAGGCTTCTTGGCTTGGTATAATTGTAAATTGTCCCTAGTTTGTGTATGATAGTGTTAGTGTGCGAGCATCACTGCTTGGTGCAGAGTAGTGGGCTGAAGAGCCTGTTTCCACACTGTATCTCTAAATTAAGCTAAACTAAAAAAATATATACAATTTTAAAGAGAGGTTGGTCGCTATGTTAAGAAATTATGATACATTCATATCAGGATGCATTTTAATAATTTCATTCATTCCTTTCCAAAATCTTTCCCCTGTGTATTAAACATTTTCAAATTGTGTAAGGAATAAAAGATTAAGAAAACTGGCCAATTTTGAGGTTCTGGAATTGAAAGGGTCATATTTTTGGAAATACAGGCGCCTGCAGACACTGGAATCTAATGTAAAAAAACAAACTAGTGGGAGAGCTCAGTGGGTTGAGCAGCCTCTGTGGAGGTAAATGATTAGCATACATTTCAAGTTGCAAAGCCCTGATGCAGGGTCTCGACCCAAAATGTCAACCACACCTTTACCTCCACAGACGCTGCTTGATCCATGGAATGCTTCCAGCAGTTTACTTCTTGTGTCATATTTCAATTGATTAGAGACGAGTTCTCATGATAATGTTGGTAAGTAAGTGTGTGGGAAGAAACTGCAGATGCTGGTTTAAACTGAAGATCGACATAATATGCTGGAGTAACTCAGCAGGACAGGCAGCATCTCTGGAGAGAAGGAATGGGTGACGTTTCAGTTAGAGACCCTTCTTCATGTAAGTAAGTGTTTGATTCATAAGATGTCAACAAAATAATATACTCAGGGGATATCTTGACTTATTTAAAGTATAATTCTCTAAATACGATTAAGTATTTTAGAATTAATCAAACATGAATCAGGGAAACAAGTGCACAGTTCAGCTGAATAAAAGTCGTTGTTGCGAGCAGATTTTGCTCGTTTGGTAGCATCCTCTGTTTTGAATCAGAGGTTACAAGCTGTCCAATCCAAACCGCTTGAGCATAGTACCATTCCTGTTTCCTGTTTCTTGCTGTACCTCTGATTCATTCTCAAGTTACATTTCCTCCCATTCTCTTCCACCATGACCCTGGTGTCAGTCGTGCAGTCTCGCAAGGTGCATGATATTAATACATTTCCAATGAATTCTCTTGACAACAACTGACAATGTTGGGTTAATATGTTTTCAATATTTTTTATAATGTCCTTGCAAGAGACTTTGTTTGTGTTTCACGTCATTCATGGATTCACATTTCAAACGTCTTTGACTATTCTGTCAGTAATAATATCCCTTTCCACTCTTTGCCTGTCAACACTTCTCTGTTCTATTTCCTTTCTTGAGACATCAATGATGTTGTTCGCCTTAAAGAACAACTGCAGCAGGTGCATTTATGGCTGACTGTGCTTGTACCTCAGTGTACTCCAGGCATCGATTTACTGCTTTACTCACTGCAAGTCCTCCTGCTCAAAAACCCACTCTTTTATTACACAGGATCTCCAACTCCTGCCATTCTCACGAGCAGCAGAATTCCAAACCCATCATCAATACCCTGCCCATTGTCGTTTTCAGCGTTGTTGCAAAAACCTTTTGTTTAATTTGGCCAGAGCTCCAAACACATTCTACTTTATTCAGACTCCTATTTTTGGGCAAAACAGCAGTGTCTGGTGCAACAGTGTCTGATATGGTACACTTAGTTCTTAAATATGATTTAGGTCTTAAATATGTACCATACTACAACTTCCAGTGCAGCATCCTAAAACTCACTTTGTAAAGCCCACTCCACTGCGCCATTCTCAAATACCTTCCAGATCAGAATGATCAGATGTTTATATGCAGCTCCAATGCTTCTTTCCTCCCCCTCCCCCCTCCCCCCTCCCCCCCGCACCTCCCCCCCACACCTCCCCCCCGCACCTCCCCCCCCCCTCCCTCCCCCCCAAAGTTACAGAGACTTTGATGACTCTGGGAAATACTTCAAGTCATGTAATAAAGAATCTAGCATTAATCAAAGTAGTCTGCGCTGAGATATTTCTGGAGTGACTGCTTAAGACTACAAGGGGATTTTGATACACAAGAGACTGCAGATGCTGGAATCTTGAGGAAAAAGCAAAAGTTGGGGGAACTCAGTGCGTCAGGCAGCATCTGTGGAGGGAATGGACAGGTGACGATTTGGGTTTTGACCCTCCTTTAGACTGAAGAGGGATTCATATCAGAAACGGGTCTGAAGAAGGGTTTTAACCTCCCTCCACAGTTGCTGCCTGACCCACTGAATTTCTCCAGCACTTTGTCTTTTGCTCAAGAGGGTTTTTGTATTTGTATTTGTCTCTGAACTAGAAGGTTTTTTAATGTTTAACAACTGCAACATCAAGTGTGGTTTGGGAGTTGGAACAGATTAAGCGGCAGAGAAAGAATGGCAGGCTTCTATGCATATACATGGTTCTGAACTTTGCCCTGGTTATCCAGGGTTGCACAATCGAAGTTGGATACAAATGACTGAGTTCCCAAGAGTGCCTTTAAGGGTTGTAAACTGGTATTTTGCCATGCAGGGAAACTTTTAGTAGTGACAGCTACTTAAAATATCGGGTGCCAGCTGAGATATTTAGCCAATGAACAGCATGGTTAGTGCTGGCTACCTGCAGTAAAAATTGTAAATGAGCAGGGATATCAAAACTGACATGCTGTCACACAACCTGTGTCCTGGGCTAATCATACACTGCCAAGTGCAAACCAGTTATTGGATGTCGATCTATTTAGCTCCCTTTGACTCAGCTGCAGGTAATAAACAAAATTAGACAAGCTCAGCATTTATAACTTGTATTACTTAAATTAAGAACATATAATTAAAATGTTAACTTAATCTTACATTTTTAAGCAGAAACAACAATTTCACAAGTGATGTGAAAATGCATGGTCATTAAGTTCTGTTGTAGAGGTTTATACAATTATGAGAGGCATAGAAAAGGTAGATAGTCAGAATCTTTTTCCCAGAGTGGAAATGTCAATGACTAGAGGGCATAGCTTTAAGGTGAGAGAGGCAAATTTAAAGTTTGTATGGGGCAAGTCATTTTACACAGATAGTGGCGGATTCCTGGAACGCCAGGCTTGGTGGTGGAGGCAGATATGATCGTGGCATTTAGAATGGTTTTCAGGTTTAAGAGGATGATGACAGGGCCTTTAAGGAATATAAAAGGAGGAGGAAACAACTCAAACAAACAATGGGAAGGGCCAAAAGGGGCCACAAAATGGTGGATTAATGAAAATCCCATACCTACATTAAAAACAGGAGGATAACCACAGAGAAGGTAGGGTCGCTTAAGGATAAATGAAAGAATTTGTGCTTGGTCAGGGAATGTACTAAAATGACTACTTTGCATCTATTTTCAGTCTGGAGTTGAACAGTGAGATCAATGTGGAGAATACTGATATGCAAGGGGAGTTTGAGATTAAGGGGGGGGGGGGGGGTATTGGGTCTCTTCAAGAGCATTAGGATGGATAAATTTACAGGACCTGATGGGATCTATCCCAGGTTATTGAGAGAGAGGCAAGAGAGGAAATGGATGGAGCCTTGAGGAAGATCTTTGCATCTTCTCTTGTTACAGGCAAAGTCCAGCAGCACTAGAGGGTAGCTACAGTTGTTCCTTTGTTTAAGAAGGGAAGTGGAGAGAATCCAGATAATTATAGACCAGTGAGCCTCATGTTAGTGACAGGGAAGTTATTGTAGAGAATTCTTCAGGACAGGATTTACTCCCATTAGAAGAGATTGAGTTAATTAGGGACAGTTAACATGGCTTTGTACAGCAAGTAGCAGATTGTGTCTTACTAACTTGATTGAGATTTTTGAGGCGGTAATGAAGGTGATCGATGTGGGTGGGGCATTGGATGTTGATTACATGGAATCAGAGCCGGATTTACCATTAGGCTTCATAGGCTGAAGCCTAGGGCCTCGAAATCTAGGGGGCCTCCGGCCAGGGCAGGAATCGAAATTAACGGTTGTCCGGGTGCCAATGGCCACCTAACATCCCACCGGGCAACCTAAAAGTTGTGTAATTTTGCCCGGCTTGGCAAGCACCCGGGACACCTGCTGTCTAACTGAGCGGGGCCCCCCTCTCTATCTCTTTCTTTCTCTGTCACTCTCCATCTCCGCCCGCCATCCATATCCATGTCCGGGCCGCCGGGTCTCTGTTCTCCGCTCGCTCCTCATCCGCTGGCACGGCCGGCCGCCTTGCACATGCGCACTGCTATGGCCAGCACATGCACACAACCACGGCCAGCACATCATTGGCCGCCCTGCACATGTGCACTGCCACGGCAACTGGTCGGCGCTGGGCACTTTCTCCCTCGCTTTGAATTGTGGGAGATCTGGCCACCATTGCCGTCCAGTCGCCGCCTCGCCGCGACCGCTGAAAACCAATGCAGAATCACTCCCTGGAGCTGGAGTAACTCCCTGGATTAACTCTTGCTTCTGGTTTCCTGGTCCTCCAAAAATATTCTAAATGGAATTTAAACTGGAGGTGGTGGAGGGTCCATCACCAAACTCCAAACTCTGAACAATAACAGCCTATTGCATTTTATCTGTTTATTTATTGTGTATATATATATGGTCTATGGTATATAAACACACTGAACTTTTATCTCCTGTTCTGTATCATGTTTACATATTCTGTTGTGCTGCAGCAAGCAAGAATTTCATTGTCCTATCTGGGACACATGACAATAAAACTCTCTTGACTCTTGACTCGGACTTAAGCAAAAAAGTGTTCTTGGGGGAAAAAAGAGCTACCTTAAATTTAGTTGCATCTGGTTGGGTAACTATGGTAGGGTGAAGACTATTGCATGCTTTAATTGTGCGGGGGAACTCCATGGAGCAGCCAGCAACTCTGGATAGAAGAAATTGGGTGATGTTTCGGGTAGAGACCCTTCTTTAGACTCTCTCTGGTGTGAGTTTTTAGTTTAATTTATAGATACAGCGTGGAAATAGGCCCTTCGGCCCACCGAGTCCACACCGACCACCGATCACCCGTACACTAGTTCTATCCCACACATTAGCAACGCGAGTCAAGAGTGTTTTATTCTCTCACATCCCAGTTAGAACAATGAAATCCTTACTTGCAGCAGCACAACAGAATATGCAAACAATGTTATAAACGAGAAAACAAAATGGTGTATATTTATATTTGAATCTATAATTATATAAATATATATATATATATATATATATATATATATATATATCTATATTACTTAAAGTAAGATCTTGACCGCTTTTGACTCGCTGCGATGTTGTTTCCGAGAGAACGCCGCCACTAACGGCAGTCATTTTTGGCCACCTCGCTCAGAGCCCCCCTCTGGACCGGAGGATTTTTCCCATATTAATGTTTTTTAAAATGAGAGAGATATTAATGTTTTTTAAAATTTCGCAATTCTCTCTGCTGCCCCCGCTGGCGGCAGGGGGGAGGGACTATAAAACCCGGAAATGTGGTGGCTCACTCAGAGGGTGACGTCAGGATGGCGCCGAGTGCAGGCGCCATTGAATAATTCAGGAGAGCTACTCTGTCTATGGTGAGTGTGTTTGTTGGATGTTATTTGAAGCACGTTTTTGCTTCAGCACCAGCAGCCTCTACAGGAGGCTTTAAACATTTGTTTTACACACTGTATATTCAACACGTTCTGAAGTTACTTGGCAATTTAGTATTGGGTGAGGGTGTGTGTGAGTGAATGAGTCTGTGTGTGTGTGTTTGTGTGTGTGTGTGAGTGAGAGAATGTGTGTGTGTGTGTGAATGAGTCTGTGTGTGAATGAGTCTGTGTGTGTGTGTGTGTGAATGACAAGGAGCAGAGTGTGGCGGGGGTGAAGGGAGGAGGGGGGACTGAGTGAACTGCCAGCGTACCACGCGTGAGTGACTGAACTGCCAGCTCACGAGCCGTGAGTAAGTGAACTGCCAGCCCACCAGCCATAAGTGACTGAACTGGCAGCCCAATAATCCATTCAGTCCACCCTCTCCCCCTTCTCTCTCACAGTCTGTCACCTGTTTTGGGCAGAATTTCTGGCAGTTTCTCAGCTGCCAGCCTGCCAGGTCCGAGTGACTGTCCTGCCAGGCCTCAGTGACTGAGCTGCCAGCCCAAGAATCCATTCGGCCCACAATGTCTATACTAGCCCTCTGGAAACCAGAGCCCACAACACCCATACTAGCACAACAGAAAGCCCTCTCCCCCCCCCCCCCACTGGCAAGCAATATTGGAATTGGGGAGAGGTGGAATATTGCGTTGGGTGACCAGCCCTCCCGTGTGATGCTGGGACCCAGCGGGTCCCACTTAGTCTAGTGTGTGTATAGCACACACACACACACACACACACACACACACACACACACACACACACACACACACACACACACACACACACACACACACACACACACACACACACACACACACACACACACACACACACACACACACACACACACACACACACACACACACACACACACGCGCGCGCGCGCGCGCACACACGCGCGCGCACACACACACACACACACACACACACACACACATATATACACATATATACATATACATATACATATACATATACATATACATATACATATACATTTATATGGAATGTGGAAGGAAACAAGAGCACGCGGAGAAAACCCATGCGATCAAAGGGAAAAGGAGCAAACTCTATACAGACAGCACCCATATTCACGATCAATTCCGGGTCTCTGGCACTTTTAGGCAGCAACTTTATGGCCAATGTACTGCCCCATAGCCTTGAACTGAATTAAAACATACAGTAGTTGTAAAGGGGGACATAGCGTCACTTGGAGATTTAAGACTGAAAATGGATATTTTCATTTTTTTAGTAACCAAAGTTATCAACGTATAATTTTTTGTGTGATGGAAAACAAAATATTGTGGCCCAGCTGGTAGACTTGCTGCCTCACACGCCAGAGATCTGTGTTCGATCCTGTCCTCGGGCACTGTCTGTGTTGTATTTTCACATTCTCCCTGCAAGCGTGTGGGTTTCCTCCCACATCCCAAAGATGCATTGGCTTTGTAGGTTAACATGTCTCTGTAAAATTGCCCCTAATGTGTAGGGAGTGGGTGAGGAAAGTGGGATAACAGAACTTGTGTGAATGGGTAAACAAAAATGCTGGAGAAACTCAGCGGGTGAGGCAGCATCTATGGAGCGAAGGAAATAGGCGCCGTTTCGGGTCGAGACCCTTCTTCAGACTGATATGAGGGTGGGGGGGATGGGAAGAAGATAGGAAGAGGCAGAGACAGTGGGCTGAGGGAGAGCTGGGAAGGGGAGGAGAAAGCAGGGACTACCTGAAATTGGAGGTCAATGTTCATACCGCTGGGGTGTAAACTGCCCAAGCGAAATATGAGGTGCTGCTCATCCAATTTACGGTGGGCCTCACTCTGGCCATGGAAGAGGCCCAGGACAGAAAGGTCGGATTCGGAATGGGAGGGCGAGTTGAAGTGCTGAGCCACCGGGAGATCAGGATGGTTATTGCGAACCGAGCGGCGGTGTGGGCGAAGCGATCGCCAAGCCTGCGCTTTGTCTCACTGAGGTTGATCTTACGCTGAATAATCCAACCACATTTTTGTTTGGAAGTGGAAAGAAATAATAGAAATTGCATTCATTGCAACATGTAAAAAGAGTTGAGATACTGTATTATAATTTTGCTGCATGTCATTGTGGTATATATCATGTCTTGATTGGTGAATATGTTTAGTTTGTGACTTTATTTGAAGCAGAAATAATATGTGAATGCTTCATTGAGCATAATTCCGACTGGTAACTACGCACTTTGTCTGAGCACATTATCGCACGCGTCATGCAAGCCGTCTTAAATTACCACTTAAACTGTCATTTGGCAACCTAAAAAGCTGCTCGTTGCCCGGCTGACAACAGAGAAAAAAAGTTAAGTGAGAGCCCTGTAAAGTGTATAATATTTTTGACACTGTCATAGGCCTTTCTTACATATGTTGTCCCAACGCACTGTAGTCTCTAAACAGCCCTTCAGTAATTTTCCTTGCCCTCCATTTCAGAATAGTAGTGTTTTAAGCTGATAACTCGACACTACCATTGGCAATAAATAAATAAAAAGCGCAGCTTTCCAGCCCCTTATCTCATTGGCCATGCTCGACTGCAAATCGGTGTCAATCTGGTGGACTCTTCCATCTTCCTCTCGTCGTGGGGGTGAGGGATTGGGAGGGATCTCACAAGTGGAGCAGCCGAGGGCCTCTCTTCATCTAAATCCGGCACTGCATGGAATTCACTAAGGCATTTGATGAATTCCCCCATGGTAGGCTGCTCCAGAAGATTAAGATGCATGGAATTAATTGTGACTTGCTCGTATAGATTCAAAGCTGTCTTACTGTTAGAAGACAGAGTTTTGGTGGAACAATATTCAGTCTGGAGGTCTGTGACCAGTGGAGTTCCGCAGGGATCTGTACAGGGACTGCTGGTGTTTGCGATATATATGGATGTAAACGTAGTTGGGTTAGCTGGTCAATTTGCAGATGACACTAAGATTGCTGGGGTCACGAACTGTGAGGAAGGTTGTCGAAGTATATACTGGAATATGGATCAACTACAGAAATGGGCGGAGAAGTGGCTAATGGAGTTTAATCCAAGCAAATGTGAGGTATTGCACTTTGGGAGGTTAAATGTAAGTGGGGAAATATATAATTAATGGCATGACCCTCAACAGCATTGATGTACAGAGGGATCTTGGGGATTAAAACCCCAATTACAGGAAGGAAGTGGAGGCTTTGGAAAGGGTCCAGAGGAGATGTACCAGAGCAATGCTTAGATTATAGGATAATCGCCACAGGGGGAGGCTGGATAAGCTTGGATTGTTTTCTTTGGAACATCGGTAGTTGCGGGGTGACCTGATTCAAGCATATCAAATTAGGAGAGGCATAGATAGGGTAGACAGTCAGAACAAGAGGCCATAGCTTTAAGGTGAGAGGGGTAAAGTTTAAAGGAGATGAGTGGGGCAAGTTTTTTTACACTGACGACAGTGAGTGTTTGCAGGACGTGGTGGCAGAGGCAGATATAATTGTGGCATTTGAGAGATTTTTGGATAGGCATTTGCAGGGAATGCAGGGATAATTCATCTGCAGGCAGTTAGTCTTAGCATCATGTTCAGCACAGACATTGTGGGCTGAACGGCCTGTTCCTGAGCTATATTGTTCTATATTCCATATTAGAAACATAGAAACATAGTAAATAGGTGCAGGAGTAGGCCATTCGGCCCTTCGAGCCTGCACCGCCATTTGATATGATCATGGCTGATCATCCAACTCAGTATCCCATCCCTGCCTTCTCTCCATACCCCCTGATCCCTTTAGCCACAAGGGCCACATCTAACTCCCTCTTAACTATAGCCAATGAATTGGCCTCAACTACCTTCTGTGGCAGAGAATTCCACAGATTCACCACTCTCTGTGTAAAAAATGATTTCCTCATCTCGGTCCTAAAAGCCTTCCCTCTTATCCTTAAACTGTGACCCCTAGTTCTGGACTTCCCCAACATCGGGAATAATCTTCCTGCATCTAGCCTGTCCAACCCCTTAAGAATTTTGTAAATTTCTATAAGATCCCCCCTCAGTCTTCTGAATTCCAACGTGTACAAGCCGAGTCTATCCAGTCTTTCTTCATATGAAAGTCCTGCCATCCCAGGAATCAGTCTGGAGAACCTTCTCTGTACTCCCTCTATGGCAAGAATGTCTTTCCTCAGATTAGGAGACCAAAACTGTACGCAATACTCCAGGTGTGGTCTCACCAAGACCATGTACAACTGCAGTAGAACCTCCCTGCACTTATACTCAAATCCTTTTGCTATGAATGCTAACATACCATTTGCTTTCTTCACTGCCTGCTGCACCTGCATTCCTACTTTCAATGACTGGTGTACCATGACACCCAGGTCTCGTTGCATCTCCCCTTTTCCTAATCGGCCACCATTCAGATAATAGTCTACTTTCCTGTTTTTGCCACCAAAGTGGATAACCTCACATTTATCCACATTATACTGCATCTGCCATGCCTTTGCCCACTCACCCAACCTATCCAAGTCACCTTGCAGCCTCCTAGCATCCTCCTCGCAACTAACACTGCCCCCCAGCTTTGTGTCATCCGCATACTTGGAGATGTTGCATTCAATTCCCTCATCCAGATCATTAATATATATTGTAAATAGCTGGGGTCCCAGCACTGAGACTTGCGGTACCCCACTAGTCACTGCCTGCCATTCTGAAAAGGACCAGTTTACTCCTACTCTTTGCTTCCTGTCTGCCAGCCAGTTCTCTATCCACATCAATACTGAACCCCCAATACCATGTGCTTTAAGTTTGTATACTAATCTCTTATGTGGGACCTTGTCGAAAGCCTTCTGAAAGTCCAGATATAACACATCCACTGGTTCTCCCTTATCCACTCTACTTGTTAAATCCTCGAAAAATTCTATAAAATTCGTCAGACATGATTTACCTTTTGTAAATCCATGCTGACTTTGTCCAATGAACTCACCACTTTCCAAATGTGCTGCTATCCCATCTTTAATAACTGACTCCAGAATTTTCCCCACCACCGATGTTAGACTAACTGGTCTGTAATTCCCCGTTTTCTCTCTCCCTCCCTTTTTAAAAAGTGGGGTTACATTAGCTATCCTCCAGTCCTCAGGAACTATTCCAGATAGGCACATGAATATGCAGGGTCTGAAGGGGTATGGATCATGGGATTTTGCGACGCAGTGGTACTGTTGCTGTCTTACAGTGCCAGAGACTCA
The DNA here is from genome assembly GCA_038087875.1 of Malacoraja senta. NCBI lineage: Eukaryota > Metazoa > Chordata > Chondrichthyes > Rajiformes > Rajidae > Malacoraja > Malacoraja senta. Next base: position 70,469 of record JAXLNO010001892.1, on the reverse strand, counting down.
GGTTTGATTCTGTCTACGGCCATATCTATACGAAGTTTGTACATTCTCCCTGTGACAGCGTGGGTTTTTTCTGGGTGCTCTGATTTCCCCCCACATCCTAAAGACCTGCAGTTTTGTAGGTTAATTGGCTTCTGTAAATTGTCCCTAGCATGTAGGATGTAACTAGTGTATGGGTGATCGCTGGTCGGCGCTGACTCAGTGGTTTGAAGGGCCTGTTTCCATGCTGTATCTATAAATTAAACTAAACTAAACATGCAGGCAGGTAAGATTATTTAAGATGGCATCATGTTCAGCATGGACATTGTGGGTATAAGGGCCTGTTCCTGTGCAGTATTATTCTATGAATCTTCAAAATCATCACTGAAAATCTGAGTTCAACAAGCATTGCAGAGATCCTTTTGTTTCATACCTTTGTGTTTTGTTTGAACATCGAACAGCTAATTAATCATAATCAATAGAGCCCAGGTTTTCATATAGTGAGCTGTAGTATTGCTCTGAATACCCCATGGAATCTTAATGGGAAGATAACTGCACATTAGAATCTTAGCTACTTTCACAGCACAATATCTGCAGCTGCAGTGGGTGGATTTGGAACCTTGCATTGGCTGATTTCCTGCATAATGGAAAGCTATTATTGGCACAAAACAAGAAAGAAAGCAGTCCTATCAGACACCAATCCATTAATAAACTGGTCACAAGCAAAGCTCCAGACACACCAATTTGCTTGCCGTTATATGATACAAGACTTCACACGGCTGAGGACAATTCATTGCCTTTCAGAAGTCATTAACTAATGATGTTAATCGCCTGACATAGTCAGGCACTTTTAAAGTATTGTCCATTTTTTCAAAACATGGCATAGTCAATTAGCCTAAGTAACTTTTTTTACAGGCTACAATCCTTTGAAAGTTAAGCAGGCACAAATTTCACAATTTTTGACAGTGTTTGTGATGTAAACATATTATCCAACACAACGTATTCTGTAATTACAGCGGTAGAGTTTCTGCCTTAAAGCGCCAGAGACCCGGGTTCGATCCTGACTACAGGTGCTATCAGTATGAAATGTGTACATTCTCTCTGCGACCATGTGGGATTTCTGCCGGTGCGCTGGTTTCCTCCCACATTCGAAAGACTTGCGGATTAGTAGGCTGATCAGTTTCTGTAAACTGCCCCTAGAGCGTAGGATGGAACTAGTGTAAAGTGATTATTAGTCGGCGTGGACTCGATGGGTCAAAGAGCTTATTTCCACTCCGTATCTCTAAACTAAGCTAAACTAGATTTAATTTTTCTCCTGTCCTTTCCCTTTCCTCTTCTGAAGTTGCAGATGGGCTGAGTAATGCTGTTTTGCATATCAGTGGTATTTTCTGGTATATTGATTCAGTGGACATTATTCATTGGACATTTACTTCCATTTGGAGATTTTGGGTGAAGTTTAATCCTACTGAACTAACCCGATAAATAACAATGGGGATTTGCTACTACTTCATGTGAAGTCTGCTCCACTTGAAATTTTAAATGTTTGATGATGTGCAGCTGCAATTATCCTCAGATTATCAATTATCCTCAATTATCCCCAGAGTAGGGGAATAAAGGTGAGAGGGAAATATTTAATAGGAATGTGAGGGACAACATTTTCACAAAGAAGGAGATGGGTATATGGAACGAGCTGCCAAAGGAGGTAGTTGAAATATGTTCTAAAACAACATTTAAAAGACATTTGGATGGGTACATGGATAGGAAAGGTGTGGAGGAATATGGGGGCATGTGGGACTAGTGCAGATGAGTCACCTTGTCGGCATTGGCAAGCTAGGCCGAAAGGTCTGCTTTCATGCTGTATGACTCAATTAGTCCATGTACGTGTATGTACTCTAATTAGTCCATGTACTTGTTGGTTGCAGTTCCCACACAGTTGAGTAACCAAGATTAACAGTAACCTGGGTCATTTATCACTTGTCCCTTCACAGTTTGGAATTAACATTCCATTTCCAATGTATTTTTCTCTGGATGTTACTTGAACATATTATCACCATTTAATGCAAACTTGTATCTCTCACTGCTGTTAATTAGAAAACATTAACTCAGGACTAGAAATCCAGAGGCCCGAATGACTGAACCTCAGACCCGAGTTCAAATCACAATGCAGCAGCTGTATCATTGTCTCGACACAGATGAAGGCACAGCCATCATAAAATTTCACCCTCTGTATAAATTCAATATTTTCTTTTCTTTTGTGAACCAGTATCTGCAGTTCCTTCCATCTGCAAGCTGTATATTGCTCGGTATTTTTGATTTAAAAAGCTCAGTCCTGGCTTATATCTGCTTCCTTTCTTTATGGCTGTTTCTGTCCATGATTATAATATAATCGTTTAGGTGGTAGAGCCTGATATCATGTCTCAGCCTGGAATACACTTATGAAACGTTTTTTCATTGTTTTATCTCCCACATCTTTAAAAACCTCTTCTGAACCTTTCTCTGACTTGGCCTTCCATTACCCCTCCCCATCTCTTCTCCCGATTTTTAGATCAGTGCCATCTTTCATCTCTGGTGACATACCATGGAAAGTAAATCATATTAATGGTGCCCTATAATTTCAGATGAATGTAACAGATAAGCAGATAAATTATTGATGCATTGTCTCAACACAGATGAAGGTACAGCCACCATAACATTTCACCCTCTGTTTAAATACAATATTTTCAAATTATAATTTTGGTATTTGTGAATCTGAAACAGTATTTAGTTGCTTTCAAGGCTACATCTTTAAACTGAATCTTTTGCGTTATTAGAATATTGAGAATCTGAGGAGAGATAATAGCTTAGAAATTAGATAATTAAAAAGAAAATGTGTCTATTTATTATGTGTAATAAACACACAAAAAGTATCTTCAACATGCGTTGAAGTGCTTCAATTTATTTCTGTCGAAGTCCTACCCAGTGGGAAATTGAACTGTGCACGTACATATATTGTTATCAAAGGTACACAAAAATGCTGGAGAAACTCAGCGGGTGCAGCAGCATCTATGGAGCGAAGGAAATAGGTAACGTTTCGGGCCGAAACCCTTCTTCAGACTGATGGGGGGTGGGAGAAGAAAGGAAAAAAGGAAAAAGGCGGAGGAGGAGCCCGAGGGCTGGGGGAGGGGAGGAGACAGCCAGATGGCTGATGAAGGGGAGGGGACAGCAAGGGCTAGCAGAATTGGGAGAATTCAATGTTCAGAGCCACCAGGATGTAGACTGCCCAAGCGGAATATGAGGTGCATTTCCTCCAATTTACGGTGTTGCTCGCTGTGGCCATGAGGAGACCCAGGACAGAGAGGTCAGATACGGAATGGGAGGGGAGTTGAAGTGCTGAGCCACCGGGAGTTCAGGTTGGTTATTGCGGACCGACCGGAGGTGTTCGGCGAAACGATCGCCAAGCCTCTGCTTGGTCTCACCGATGTAGATCAGCTGGCATCTAGAGCAGCGAATGCAATAGATGAGGTTGGAGGAGATGCAGGTGAACCTCTGTCGCACCTGGAACGACTGCTTGGGTCCTTGAATGGAGTGGAGGGGGGAGGTGAAGGGACAAGTGTTGCATCTCTTGCGATTGTTATCAATATGTGTGCAAGTGTTTCTGACTACCAACAGAAATTGGATCAGATGGTCATAACCTCGAGCCTCCATTGTCCCACTGAGCACTGATGAAGATCATAACATTCTGCACCAGATACTGCAATCTATGGCCCTGATGGTCCTTGTCGTGGTAACCTGATTATGGCAAGGGCCTGATTACAATGCTGGGGCCAATCCATTGGGTGGGTGCAGAAGTTTGAATGGACCCATTGATCAATCCCTCCTCATAATTTTTACCCTCTGCCTTCAGTTCCCCACCTCCTTTTTTGTTATCCCTTCTTTGTTTTCTGCTCTTCCCCAACTCCCCGCACAATTTTGTCTTATCTGTCTTATCTGTGCGACTATTTTAACAGCACTGATCCATCTCCCTGGAGCAGCTTATGCTCAATGATGGCTGCTGGAAAACCAGGCAGCAGCTACCATCCATGAACCCCTTTAGTTGGCTTTTGGAAAGCAAGAACGCCTCTTTTTTTTCTGACACCTAATTTGATTTAAAAAGCACCCATTTAGTACAACTAAAATGGGAGAAATCCCATTTCTGGACTAATATCAGTTAACCTCCATCATATTGACACATTAACTCCCCTGTGCCACACATCCACATTCCTTTCCTTAAATAGGCAGGTTTTACTGCAATGCTAAAGTACAAGTAATCCTCATGACAAAGAACAGTGGAAAGTTGTACAGAGGAGATTGAATGTAAGGGAGGAGGGGATGGTAAATAAAGGGCACATTTAAAATAATTGGCAGGGAAACTGATGAATAGTAGAGGAATTTTGTTACATCTTGAGTCATAGAAAGATGGCAACATGGAAACGGGCCCTTCAACCCATTGACTCCACACTGACCATCAGTCACCTAGTTGCACTAATCTGACATTATTCCCATTTTTGATTCATCCCACATTCAGGTTAACTCTCCCAAGATTCTACCACTCATCTGCATACTAGGGTGATTTTCAGTGGCCAATAAACATATTAACCTGCACCATCATTTGGAGGAACTAGAACACCTGGAGGAAACCCACAGGGAGAACATACAAGTCTACACAGACAACACTCACGATCAGGATTATACGTGGGCCTCTGGTATTATGAGGCATCAGCTCTATTAGTTACACCACTCTGCAAACCTTGGAATACATTGTCCAGCAGTGTGCTGGAAGAGGATTCAATTACTGTATAACATTCAAAAGGAAATGGAGGCAATTTTGCAGGGACTGATGAAAGTGTAGAGGAATGGCTTTAATATAACAGTTTTTTTAGAAGGGGCTGGCATAAGCACACTGTTCAAATAGACATAAGTAATGTCTATGAATGATTAATTCCATCAATTTCCACCCCATCTGTCCAGAAACAAAGCTGGAGGTGCCATAAGCCCTTTGTTACCTGATCCAGTACACCATCTGTTATGTGTGATGTTGAAAAGTGACAATAGCAAGATCTTCACTGAAAGAGGGGGTGACATTACTCTTGTTAAATACATTATACCAACAATAAAATTATATTCCTCTGAAAGAGTGATTGAAAAGCAATCTGAATCATAACCAGGTTTTGACACAGTGTCAGTGAAGGATTGATGATCTGTGTCATGAACAGGATTGTATGTGGCTTGCAGATGAGCTTGCCAAATGATTATTTTCCCAAGACATTTCTGTTCTTCCTCTTTTTAGTACCAAAGGTTGTGAGTTAGAAGTTTGAATTTTCAATCAAAATTAGGTTAGAGAGTTGTCGAGATGCATCCTAAACACCGCAGACACACTTTGTCAGTGGTTTAAAAGACTAGGTTCCAATCCTAGTATCAGATGTGCATGGTGTTCTGCCCTGGATGGCAATGAACGTTTTGACCACAGTTGTAGCTACATTCATTGAGAATGGTGTTGAGAATCTTTAACTTCTTTAAATCATTGAATAATGTTAACCTTCTTTTAACAGAATGTAAACATTAAATTTTTGGGCATTTCAATTAGCTTCCTTAACAGTGGATTGATCTTAGTTTAGTTGAGTTTTGATATACAGCATGGATAAAGGGCCTTCAACTTCAAGTCCAAGCTGACCATCAATCGCCTATTCACACCAGTTTCATGTCATCCCAGTTTTGCATCCACTCTCTACACATTTGGGGTGATTTTACAGAGGCCAATTAGCCTACAAACCCAAACATCTTTGGTATGTGGGAGGAAACCAGAGCACCTGGAGGAAACCCATGGAAAATGTACAAATTCCGCACAGGCAACACCCGAGGTGAGGATCGAATCCGGGTCTCTGACACAGTGTGGCAGCACCTCTACTGGTTGTGCCACCATGCTGCCTGCATTTGCATTTGCTAAGGAGAGGTCTAACTCAGTGATGGTTTAAGGAACACTCAGCAATATTGGTCAGGATTGAGAAAAGCAAACTTTGGGCATACTAATTTCAGGTTTTGATGGGATTGACAATGATTTTCCTGTGTGGACTTTTCCCTATCGAATCTCGGCATATATTTTGAGAAATAACTGTCAATGAAAATACTAATTGTGAGCAGTGTGTAACAGAAAATGTCATGTTAAATAAGAATTACACTTTATGATCTTTATCATTACCAATATTCTATATCAATACTACAAATGTCCTCGGTTCCTCTTAAACAGCCACCACATGATTTTACATTAAAGCTATTTTTCTGACCTCACCTAGGTAAAATCAAGGCTGGAAAGTTCTTCTATTAATTTGCTGGAAATATATAACAAGAATTTCTACTCCACTGCTTTTGTAATTTCATTGGTGGAGCAGGAAATATGTGCCTTTGGGCTTGTGTATGCTAATCTTCATTCTCAGGACAATGAAATTCAGACCATTGTTCTTCAACAACCTTCAGCTATTCCAACCCCGGATTTGACATAAATCAAGGTGCATTTTTAAAGTATGTTTACTGTTTGTTTACACCTTTCCTTCAGTCAAAAAATAAAAACAGGAGATGGATAAAGAGGTAAGGGAAAAGGTATTAGACAGAGTAACCAAAACATTTCATAAAGAGGTAAGTTTTAAGGAGCGTCATAAATAGGAGAAAGTGAAGTAGAATGATTTAGGGAGGAAAATCTGTAGCTTGGCATATGAGTGCCTTGAATGTGTCTTTCAAGCATGCCATGACACTTTGATTTCCCTCAACGTCTCAAGAACCTTTTCAAACCATGTGCCTCTCTTTTGCTCCTTATCTTGGGTTCACTGGAAAAAATATGCAGGTACATCACTGATTTTCCAGCACTCCTGGTACCAGAGGCGGTACTGTGGTGCAGCGGTAGAGTTGATGCCTTACCAAGTCAGAGACCCGGGTTCGATCCTGACTATGGGTGCTTGTCTGTACGTTCCCACCATGACCTGCATGGGTTTTCTCCGTGATATCCGGGGTTTTTTCCTCCCTCCAAAGACATACCAGTCTGTAGGTTAATTGGCTTGGTCTCATTGTAAATTGTCCCTTGTGTGCGTAGGATAGTGTAAGCATGTGGAGATTGCTGGTCGTCACGGACTCGGTGGACCGAAGGGCCTGTTCCCACGCTATATCTCTAAACTGAACTAAACAGAGCCTTGCCGGATTATCCGTTTTGCCAGAACAACAGAGGTCACATATTAACAATTCAACAATACGCCTCTGACCCACTAATTATACTCCCCCTGTGTCTCTAAAACACCGTGGCATACTAGAAACTTAAATAAACCAAATATTAAATGTATATTAAATGTGAATTAAATGATTGATGAAATACATTGGTACAGGTTTATTAGTACAGTATAAATTAAAAAGGTTTATTCATTACTGTATTTGCAAAGAGTGTTTCAGTAATACTCTGACCAAAGTTACAAATCTTAGTGGTACACGATCTGAACGAGCGCAGCAACATGCAATGCCATCTGTGCCCGCCTAGTGAACTACGCAGGTGGTTGTGGGAATTTCAAATGCACTCTCGCAATTTTGTTCGGATTGAAGGAGGTGCCAAACCATCACTGGAAAATCATTGGTGTACCTGTACCATCAGGCTCGAACAATAGTTAACATTTACTACTTGTTGCTGATGTAGCTTTTGAACAGAATTTAATACCTTCTAATCACTGGACAATTTCTATCTACTTTTTGCTTGGAACTTGGCACTCCTTTCCTAATTTCACAATTCCCCAACCACTCCATATAAAGATAAACCTAGTTAGCAGTTTCTGCAGCCAGGAGGAACAGTTCCATTGTGAAGATTCTAAAAATACTTCGGTCCATAAAGCACAATTTCAAGCCAAGGTAAATGAGTCCTTTTTTTTAAAACAAAGTCAAAATAAATTTCAGTGTTACTTAGATGTCAAAAAGTAAGCTTTGGAGGAAACCTTCTAAAAGACAGGTCAGGATGAGTAACATTTCAAGGAAGCTGAAGAGAAATGGAACAAATTTAGAGACACCGACAATTGCTGTGAAAGACATTTCAAATGTAAAAATCAGCGCAAAGGCAATAAATGTAAGCATTGTTAAATTGGAAAATTTGACATTTGACTACTTTTTCTCATTTATGCATGTCAAAGAATGTATTAGAATATTGAGATGGTTTGCTGGATCTTCCGCAAATTATCTAACTGAGGTCTGGGTGGTAAATGCATTGATTTACATGAGGTATTTGCTGATTCCGTAAAAAGGGTCTCGTAATGATAAATTTAAAATAGTTCATGGCTTGAATGACGAGCAAGAAACTGGGTGGACCTCAGCATTCATGTTTTGACATGATGATCTTGAATTCACAAGTATTCAGTTTGCTGTTTCTACTGGAGTAGCATTTGTTAGCTTAATTTTTAAATGTTGAGGTCCTTTCCAGAAGCTTTAATGCAGGCAATTTTTGTGTCCCATCAGTAAACTGGTGGGTTAAGTCCAGCATTTATATAGATGTTCATTCATGCTACTTGCCTTTGCATTTGCCTTGCCTTTCTGTTTGTGCATTATAGATATCTTTATGTCTAATTTGGAGCATTTGGTATTCACACACTAAAATAAATGCCTCTGACACTGCTGAGGGCAGATTACTTTAGGAATCTGATACCTAGACTAAAGTTTCACTTTTTTTGTGCCTATCGTTAACTAGAGAATATTAGATATGATTTCCTTTTTTATTTAGTTTTATTGGTTTACCATTTCTTTCAGAACTAGAAACTTCAAAAGAAATAAAGATGTAAAATATGTTTCCTTTCTTCCATTTAGAAACTAGGTTTAGTGCCAGATAAAAATAAAGTCAACTTATTTGTCCTTTTTTCCCTGATGCTAAGACGTAGACTATGTGAAGAATGTTTGGAAGATCAATGCCGCTGTCGATTAGATTCAGCAAATACGATTCTATCTACTGATGAAATGAACTATTGATCTTTTGACTGTGTAAGGTGTCCAATACCAATTACAAAATGGAGACATGGTGGAGACATGCTGCAATATTGTTACACATCCTTCATCTGCAATTACTTTCTGCACTATTCTGGCATGCAAGCTTGTTTTTTTATATCCTACAGTAAGCAAATAGTACCAAGCTTACGGTACCCAAGTATTAACATAGTTAATTCATACACTCTGTAAAACGCATAAGAGCATTTTCACCAGCAATCCACATTTTCCTTTAGATTAATTGTAAATGAACATAGATACACATAGGTTTGATGGAGACCATTATTTGTGCTATAGAAGAGGAGGAGTTGGCAAAGTCATCTCTATTGCCTATCCCTGTTGATGATGGATTACCTTCAAGCCTGCGATAGCCTTATAAAAATTGTTGTCCTTTGGTGGTATCACATGGGATATTATAGGAGACAAAGGAGACTGGAGTCTTGACCCAAAAACATAATGCTGGTGGAACTCAGTGGGTCAGGCAGCTTCTACAGAGGGAAATGGACAGACAACGTTTCAGGTTGGCACCTTTCTTCACACTGATGAGTAGAGAAGAGATAGCCAGTAGAAAGAGACCAGAGGAAAGGGTGGAACAAGAGCTGGCAAGTTTTGTAGGTTAATTCACTTGATATAAATGTTAAAGAAATTGTCCCTAGTGTAGGGTAGTGTTAATGTGCGGGGATCGTTGGTTGGTGCGGACTCGGTGGGCCGAAGGGCATGTTTCCGCACTGTATCTCTAAACTAAACTAAACTAAACTAAGTGACAGGTGGATCCAATTAGGAAGGGGTTGATTATCAGATATGTCAGGTGGGGGATAGTAAGGATAGAGATATTAACTAAGGCTGTTGATAAGTGGAGAGGACAAAAGGGTGCAAATGGTGGAATCTAATAAGAAAGGATGAGTGATGTAGAACTGAAGGTAGGGGTAAAACTTAGAACATTGCAGCAGAGGGACAGTCCCAATGGCTCACAAAGTCTGTGCCAAACATGAAACCAAGGAAAACTAACCTCCTCTGCCTGTACGTGATCCATATCCTTCCATTTCCTGTATATCCATCTGCCTCTCTAAAAACCTATAAAATGCCACTCTTGCATCTGCTTCCACCAACCTCTGGCAATGTATTCCAGGCACCCACCCCTCTGCAAAAAAAAAATAATCTTGCCCCACACATCCCCTTATGCTGTATCTTTCTCTCTCTGATCTTACAGCTGTGCTTCCTAGTCATTGACATTTCCACCTTCTGAAAATGTTGGTACATGCAGGTTTTTAGTATGTGGCCAGGTACACCATTGGGACGGGAGCTTTCCGAGTGTTCACCCACGTGAAGGATCTTCTGACATCAGCCTCAATGACTGAGACTACAGTGTCATCGGGGACTGTGGGGGCCTGAGGGTAGATCGATGTTCTCCATTTTGAAGTGAGTTTAGATGCATTGAGCTCATCTGGGAGTGAACGTAAGCATGCAGGTACAGCAGGCAGTGGAGAAAGCTAATGGCATGTTGGCCTACATAACGAGAGGATTTGAGTATAGGAGCAAAGAGGTCCTTTTGCAGCTGTATAGGGCCCTGGTGAGACAACATCTGGAGATTGTGTGCAGTTTTGGTCTACTAATTTGAGGAAAGACATTCTTGCTATTGAGGGAGTGCAGTGTAGGTTCACAAAGTTAATTCCCAGGATGGCGGGACCGTCATATGATGAAAAAATGTAATGACTGGGCTTGTATTCATTGGAATTTAGAAGGATGAGGGGGATCTTATAGAAATAAAATTACTAAGGGATTGGACAAGCTAGATGCAGGAAAGATGGTCCCGATGTTGGGGGAGTCCAGAACCAGGGGCCACTGTTTAAGAATAAGGGGTAGGCCATTTAGAAGTGAGATGAGGAAAAACTTTTTCACCCAGAGAGTTGTAAATTTGTGTAATTCTCTGCCTCAGAAGGCAGTGGAGGCCGACTCACTAGATGCATTCAAGAGAGTTACAGTAGACAGAGCTCTTAGGGCTAGCGGAATCAAGGGATATGGGGAGAAGGCAGGAACAGGGTACTGATGATCAGCCATGATCACATTGAATGGCAGTACTTGCTTGAAGGACTGAATGGCCTACTCCTGTACCTATTTTCTATGTTTCTATGATTCATCATTGTCACCTATGCGACTAGTTTATTAAGTATTATTAGAAGTAAAGGTGTGCATGCCCTGCCACAGTTTTTGAACATCCGTCTGATCCTGCAGTTGAGATGAAAAGTATGACCCCATATGACCAGATTTGAAAGCTCAAGATCTTGTCCTCAGTGAGCCAACTGCAATCATGTGGTGGGCCGAGCCACTTTGGTCTCGAACCGTCGTTCGTTGAGCTCGAGCTCTCGCGTGGACCTGGCGTGATCTGGGCCGACCAATCAACGCCGACCTGGGTGGACAGCTGGCGGGGTGCAGCGGACAACGGAGCTAGTCTTCACTTCACAGTTAACACGTTAACACACAATCCTTGCACTTTTGTACTAATTGTTGAGCTGTATCATTTAAATATTAAACTGAGTGTTTATACAACACGTGAACCACTTCAATATAATAGTATGTAGCATATTGAAGACAATAGAGCCAGACTTCAGAAATGGAACAGAACACAAAACAGCTCTATGCAGTTGCTGTGATCAAGAACAAAGTTCAACCCAGTATATACCTGAATTTCAAATAAATGAAAGAGATAAAGTAAACCAGGATGTCAGCAATTAAGTTGCCATCCAGAAACGCCTGACTTTAACTTTCTGCAACCAAAGAATTAGCAGATATACCGAATAATTTGAGAAAGGATTATGACAAAAAATAAAAAGTTTTGCTCACAAATGAATCAGATTTCAGATACTCTGAAGGCAAGGATTATTTTATATGTGCATTTCAACTCGCGCAAGTGGGCAGAATTATGATTTCCAATTGCTAACATGAGCTAAAAATAGATTATTGGACCTTGTGAATGACTCCGTTTAAGCCATTTCCATGCCATCTTTGAAAGTCATAAAACGAGTTTGTGTTATGGCTGCTGACTATTGAGAAGAAATCATTTAATTTTTGAAGGAAGAATAACCGAATAATTTCGGTATGTACTATAGTCTTCGATTTCTCAAAACCTTTCAGAGAAATGTAGAGTGGTAGCTCAATAAACGGTTGTCACATAAAATCAATATCAAAGTCTTTTGTCAGCAAGATTTTGTTGTGAAATTCTCCAGAAATTTAAGATGCTCTCTATTCTTATGAAAATTGGGTCATGGGCACAGTTCATTGAAGTTAGATTAATTTGCTGTACGTATTGCTTTTAATCAAATGGCATTTAATCAAATTTGGCAAAATTGGACTAAGCGTCATAGGGTCATACGTCACAGAAACAGGCACTTTTGCCCAACACGCCCATGCTGCACAAGAGGGTCACCTAAGCTAGTCACATTAACCCGCATTTCACTCATATCCATCCAAAACCTTCCCAATCCATCAACCTGTTCAAATGTCTCTCAAATGTTTTATTGTACCTGCTTCAACAACTTCCTCTAGCAGCTCGTTCCATATACAGATCACTCTCTGTGTGAAAAAACATTGTCCTTCAGGTTCTGATTAAATCTTCTCCCTCTTACCTTAAACCTATGCCTTCTAGTTCTTGATTCTCTGCAGAAAAAAGTCCATTCACCCTATTTAAGGTAAGGGGGGAAAGATTTAAAAATAACCTGAGGGGTAACTTTTTCACTCAAAGTGTGGTGGATGTATGGAAAGAGCGGCTGGGGTAGTTGAGGCAGGTACTATTGCAACGCTTAAGTAACATTTGTACAGGTACATGGATAGGACAGGTTTAGAGGGACATGGGCCAAATGCAGGCAGATGGGACTAGTGTAGATGGGATATATTGGCCGGTGTGGTCAAATTGGGGCGAGGGGCCTGTTTCCATTCTGTAAGACTCTATAATTCTATGACTCTATGCATCCTAGCATCATTCTTGTAATTCTTCCCTACACTTTTTTCCGGCTTAAAATCATCTTTCATGGCGCAAAACACAAAATTCTGGAGTAACTCAATGGGTCAGGCAGAAGTTGTGAAAAGATAGCAAGATGACCAAAATTGAGTATAGTACTCAAAGTGTAGCCTTACCAATAACTGCAACATAACATCACAACTTCTATACTTAATGCCCTAACTGATGAAGGTCAGAGTACCAAAAGCCGTCTTCATCACCCTGTCCACCTGTGCGTTCAGGGGACTATGTACTTTGGTACTTGTACTCCTCAATCCCACTGTTCTATAACACTCCCCAGGGCACGAACGTTCATTAGGAAAGTCCTACCCTACCCAAGTTCTATAGACACATCGTAAAAGGCATTTTATCTGGATGCATCACAACTTGGTTTGGGAACAGCTCCATCCAAGACCACGAGAAATTGCAGCAAATTGTGCATGCAGCACAGACCATCACAGAAACCAACCTCCCTTCTATTGACTCCATTTATACCTCATGCTACCTCGGCAAGGCCAGCAACATAATCAAAGACGAGGAGCACCCTGCCCACTCCCGCTTCTTCCCTCTCCCATCAGGCAAAAGGTATAGAAGTGTGAAAATGCACACCACCAGATTTGGCACGCTACAAAAGCTTTTCACTGTATCTCGGTACACGTGCCAATAAACTAAACTAAACTAAACTAAACTAAACAAAACCCTGATTTGACTTCAGCTGTCAGGTGCAGCTCCTCATGCTTACCTGAATTAAACCTCATTAGCCACTCTTTGATCTATTCACCTGGCTATCAAGATCCTGCTGTAATTCTTGATAATCTTCTTCACCGTCTTAGGCTACCATCTATTTTAGTGTCATCTACAAACTTACCAACTATGTCTACATCTTTGATATAGATGATACGTAACAATGGGCCCCAACTCTGATCCTTGTGCCACACCACTTGTCATGGGCCTCCACTCCAAAAACAAGCTTCCACCATCACCTTCTGCATTCTACCATTGAGCCAATTATCTATCCAATTGGCTAGCCCTCCCTAGATTCAATACAATCTAACCTTCCAGAGCATCCTACCATGCAGAACCTTACCAAAGGCCTTGCTGAAGTCCATATAAACCGTTTCTACTGCCATGCCCTCATTGACCTTCTTGGCGATTCCTTCAAAAAACCCAATCAAATTCGTGAGACATGATCTCCCATGCAAAGACTTATACCTGTATTCAAGAATTAGCTTCACAAATATCTTAATAAGCGTTCAATCACCCATTTGAAGACCCAGTCCTGAAATCTAATTTGTTCTGAGTTGAGCAGGTTTGATTACCAAGGATCTGCTGCTACAGAAAAAAAGCTGCTTTCTCTGAGCATTTTAACGTGTGACAGGGAAGAGCAGAGCGGTCACCCCAACATATTAGCATGGAGCAGGCTGCCGGTAGCACACAATTTACCCCATCTTCCAATGGCAACCCCCACTTGCTCACAGGGTCTGAAGAATGCTGCTGGAATTACAGCAAATCCATTGTTCTTGATGATGCGCAACTTGTTTGGGAACCTGCATGTCGTGGTGTCCCTGTGCATCTGTTATGCTTGTCATTTCTGATGATAGTACTCAAGGATTTGGTTAGTGTTGTGGCTCACGCAAGTAACTGCAGTGTGTTTTGTAAATGATACACAATGCACCCACTATGGTGGGAATGAACATTTAAGGTGGTGGATGGGTGACAAATCAAGCTTCCAACTTTACTTCTCATAAGAACTACATTCCATTCTCCTAGTTCCCCTGGCTCTATTGCACATGTTCCGATGATAACTTTTTTTTCTTAACAATGGGTAGAGCTTTAATTAAGATAACAAAAATCAAAATGATAATTTCGTCAAAATTTAACTTTGTTTTCCTCAACATGATTCTTTCAAACACAAATATCCTTTCATGGATTTCCTTATAAACAATGTTTTACTTTATTTTATTCTCCAGGATCAATAAATAGAAGTCATGAAAATGATTTCTTAATCTTTTCTTTTGAAATAAGCAATTAGGGCGCCACAAGAAACTAGGATTTTACACTTTAGAGGAATAAGGGTGGAAGAGATTGAGTGCAATGGACTTGAACCGGCATCACTTCTGTGCCCTTACTATACAAGCTCAAGATAATCAGATTTCAGGAAAGCGATTACCAGCAAGGTTTGTTCCAAGTCTTATTTTGACAGGTCAGTGATGCATTTAAAATGTGTCTGATGTTAGGCAAATACTGGATTCATTTTTGATTCCCCTGTGAGTATTTCATAGTTTGAATTTCCTGTCGGCTCTTTATGGTCTTCAAATCTCATTGTTAGTTTTGTTCTGTCTAATGAACAACATTCTTCATAATCTGTACTAACAACACAAGGGCTTTTTGAATTACAAACAGAAGCCAACACAATTGCTCTTTTTATTTCATGGACCTATTTTGAAAACAAACTCAAACTGATGAGTTACCCTGTTCAGATCTGATCTTTGAATTTAGATTAGGCTAAAAATGACTAGTCTTTCTCTCCCCACTCCCCACCTTTTCAGCAGTAGAAGAATATATGAACATACAAATTACAAGCAGAAGGAGGCCTGCTATACCATCAAATAAAATGGCTGATCTGTTAGCTATGTAACCTAATCAAGATGCTGCCTAATTCTATCTTGAAATTCTTCAAGGACCTTTCACGAAGACGGTTCCAAAGACTCGTGACCTTCTAAAAGAAAAATCAATCTAATGTAAATGGACACCATCTCATTTTTTTAAACAGGGACCCCTGGTGCCAGATTCTTTCACAAGAGGAAATATTCCCTCCACATCAACCAGGTAAATACTCCTCAGGATTTTATGTTTCAATAATCACCATCTTAAATGATGTTTAAGATACTTTTAGATAGGCACATGGAAGTGCATGGAATAGAAGGATACAGATCATGTGCAGGCAGATGAGATCTGTTTAAGTTGGTATCATGTTCGGCATAAACATTATGAGCAGAAAGGCCCGTTCCTGTGCTGTACAATTCTATGTTTGATGTTTTTCACTCTTTTTAACTCCAAGCCTGTCCACCCTTTCCTAATAAAACTACTTGCCCATTCCAGCCTTGGAGGTTTTTCCTGAATTGCTTCAAATAAGGGACTTACTGGTTCATCACGGTCAGGTTCGGTAATTCGAACGCTCAAGACAAAATGAGGCTACAAAAATGGTGGTCATTGCCCAGTTCATTGTGGGCACAGATGTTCACAGAAAAAGATCTACACCATCATGGCCGCACCCTCTTTTTGCTGCTACCATTGGTATGAAGTTACAGGGGCCTGAAACCGTTACTTCCAGGTCCAATAACAGCTTTTTATTTTGAAGCACCAGGCTCTTGAACCACCACAGCCCTACCACAATACGGAACTACTATGAACTTTGCACTATTAAGATTGAACTACGTAATTTGGTCTGTATTATCGCGGTCTGGTTTATCGTGAATAACTGATAATTTATTGTGTATTTATTTGCTGTGTTGTTGCATTTGATGCTCCCTGTAAAGCTGCAGCAAGTAAAACATAATTTCATTGTGGTATCCCATGGCATATGACATTTAAATACTTTTGACTCCCCATTGTAGACAGTACTGCAGAAATGATCTCACCAATGCTCTATACGTCTGAAATATGACCTCCGTACTTTTGTATTCATTTTCGCTTGCAACAAACAGTAACATTCTCTTAGCACTTGTAATTACTTGTACTGTACTGGCCAGCACAGTGGCACAATGGTAAAGCTGTTGCCTTGCAAGGCCAAAGATCCAGGTTCGATCCTGACTACTGGTTCTGCCTGTATGGAGTTTGTACATTCTCCCATGTAGGTTTTTTCCGGGTACTCCAGTTTCTTCCTACATTCCAAAGACATGCAAATTTGTAGGTTAATTGGCTTATGTAAATCGTCCCTAATGTGTAGGATAGAACTCGTGTTAGGGTGATTCATTTGTTGGTGCAGACACAATAGGTTGAAGGGCCTGTTTTCATGTTGTATCTCTAGACTAAACTAATTTTGGAGCTCAGTAACCTCATCTTTTAGATAATATGTTTAGTTCTCAATTTTCCTGCCAAAGTGTACAATTTTGTAGTTTTCCACATTATATGCCATTTGCCAAATCTTTGCCCACTCCTGCAATTTTCTATATCTCTTTGTAGCCGCCTATTGTACTCTTCACATGTCTGAGAAACTTGTATGCACTTAGCTGGGACCTGATGTGAATCCCACTGAGCTGTTCCGAAGGCTGTCACCACAATACAATTGATCCCGGAGAGAATTAGTGTACTCTCTTGTGACAGAATAGCTCCACAGGGAGTAGAACACTGTATAGATAATGCTTTAGATTCATTGGATCTTGGAGGCATATCAAACAAAATAGCAAGACACTGCTTGCTTTGTTGAGCAGATTGGGATGAACTGATGGAATCTTGTGAGCACTGACAGACTACTATTGATGCACAAATCACTCTACCCTGGGGAAATGGTATAGGATCTGTGGCTTGGGCTGCAATGTACCTAGGATCAATTATATTGCCGTAACAGCCTTCAGAACACCTCAATAGCATTCATGTCAGGTCTTGACTGAGCTTATTCAAGTTTCTTCTTCTGCACTTTAACTTTGTAGCAGAGTTTCAGTAATGTGCAGTTCTATTATCTTCTGCAAGCAGAAAGACTTTGGAACAACTGAATTCTATAATGGTGTGTAAGAAGGAACTGCACATGCTGCTTTACACTGAAGATAGACACAAAATGCAGGAGTAACTCAGTGGGTCAGGCGGCATCTCTGGAGAAAAGGAATAGGTGGCATTTCAAGTCAAGACCCTTCTTCAGACTGAGAATCAGGGGAGAGGGAAACTAGAGGTCAGAAAAGGTGCAACAAATAGGTATGTTACAAAACTTACCTTCAGTCGCGCTGTAATTTTGCCACTGGCCGTGTGCGCGATTTTGGCGCCTTTAAGGGGGGGCAGGGTTAAAACGCGGGTTTCTCCTCCCTTGTCCTGGTTGATATTTTGTTGGAGTACAAGCCTTGGCTGATGAATCGTTCCTACCGGCGTTTTGTGAATTTTTTATTTTTATTAAATCGTCAATGTCAGTGCTAGAGTAATTTTAAAAGCAGCTCCTGAAGCGTCAACGCCGATAACGGGGACGGATTTCACACACGGGACAGGTAAACGAAAGTGGTTTCTTTAAATGTATAAAAGTGCTTCTTAAGAAGCCTTTAATTCACATTTTTTCATGCGACACGGTGATTTTATTCCCCGAATTAACGGCAGTATTTTTCATGCCAATACGGGGTTAAATTCACCGCAAATCAACGTTCCAAAAGATTGCGTTCCAGAAAACCTCACTCGCAAGATGAATTAAATGCCCATTAATTTACAGGTATTAAACATTCAATTCCTTCAATTTGGCCTGTAAATGCATGAAAATTAGATTTAAAAATTATGTTATATTGTGAATTATTGTGTGAATGTTATTTGGACACTTAGGCTATTTAAAAATGTTAATCTATTCTTAAGAAATTGATAGATGTTTAGATCTAGTAATTGAATTTTGTAATTAGCTACAATTAGGTAACTAACTAATTATATGCTTTACTTTCATGTCTTTGAAGTAAGATTGTTTCATATTTGTTTCAGAATGCTTCAATCTATAATAACTGAAAATTTCTTTCAGTTATCATAATTCTTAAGAAAGTTATGGGCTTTTAACTGTCCTCGATCACAGCTTTTGTGTTAAGTCAATGGAAAAGCAATAGGGAACTAGATGCTTATTTCTGAGTATGATAATGGCCATAACTTTTTTAATACTGAAGATATGAAAGTGAATTAAGTGTCAAATTAAACTTCCTTTTATGCTTTATCTGATGGGATAAATTGCAGACTTTATTTTTAAAATCTCAAAATTTTGTAACATTGCTACAACAAACAAATTAATGGAAGGTATCAAAAGAACAAATCAAAGTCAGCAACGATGATCCAGGAAAGGCAGAGCCCACAATAGTCCATTGTTGGCTGTGGAAAAGCTGATAACCAGTGGTTACAACAGTGAAACCAAGCAGGGCGGCAGTGGAACTTGTAGGACGACTAGGGTGAGGATGGGATGGAGAGAGGGGGAATGCAAGGGTTGCTTGAAATTAAAGAAATTAATATTGGTGTAGTTTGGTGCAATGCTGAAATTAAGTTCAGATATATTGTCTTTATTTTCCAAGCCTGGCACACTATAATTTTGAGTGCATTGCCAATTTTTTTTTGGCATGGACTCTTCCCACATTTGGAAAGGTAACTGACACACAAAACAAGTCCATTCCCGGCCTCTGGAATACACCATCGGGTATGACAGAATCTAACAAGGCAACATTTCCTCCAAGGATGGAGCTTACTTTTAATGAGCGAGTTGCGTTTGTGAGACGCGATAGTGGAGCAGCACACATACCATTAATATTGAAAGAGGATGACCCTAGTTGGGCTGTAGGCCACCATTTGCTAAAAGGACAGGACAAGTTGCTTGTTGAGATATATTTCACTGTTTATTCCTCTGCTTTTACTCAGTGGGAATACATTCACCACTTCGCACCTCAGGAATTTTGACAGTTTTGGAATCTTTAAAAAAAAATTTTTTTTAAAGTGCCTTTACTAAAAAAATAGGTCACAGCAAGCCATTTTTAGATACTTTTCCTCACATTACCAAAATGATCTTTATTCATGAAGTTTATTTTATCCTCCTGTTTTTGTAAGTCATTTCAAGTTACTTACCCCTTAAGGATTTCATTATGTTCTTTGTGAATTGTTGCTAATAAGATAAAAGCAATTGTTGACTTAAACAAAACCCGCAATTGACACAAATTGAGGAACTGGTGCAGATATAGGCAATTACCTATCTTTCAGAGCACTTCATTTTGATTGAAGTTAGAGGTACTGAGATGTTGTTCTTGAGACAAGTCACTTTTCTCTTCTTGGGGACTGGAACAATGGAGATTTCCTTGAAGCAGATGGGGACAGTAAACTGAGAGGTTGCAGATGTTGGCGGGGACTGTGATAGGGGCATAACTTCAGAACCTGTTCAGGGACTCCATTCAAGCTCTTTACTCTCGTGAAGGCAGGTCTGACTTCTGCCACTCTGCCACTCAGCTTATACGATACGATACAAAACAATAGGACTTTATTTATCCCAGGAGGGAAATTTATCTGCCAACAGTCATAAATTACAAAAAACACAAGATACATGAAACATCAAATTAAAGTGACGAGTGCAAATGTGGGGGGGGGGGGGTCAGTCTACTCCACGACAGCAGGGGAAGGAGTTGTACAGTATGATAGCCACAGGGAAAAAGGATCTCCTGTAGCATTATGTAGCATTCTGTACTGCATCTTGGTGGAACCAGTCTGCTGCTGAAGGTACTCCTCAGGTTGACCAGTGTGTCATGGAGGGGGTGAACTGTATTGTCCAAGATGCTCTGCAGTTTGAGGAGCATCCTCCTCTCCAAGACCACCTCCCATGAATCCAACTCTGCCCCCCGGACGGAGCCAGCCTTCTGATAAGCTTGGTAATCCTGTTAGCGTCCGCGGCCTTCGTCCTGCTGCCCCAGCAAACGACAGCGGGAAATGGGGGAACATGACTAGTTGGAATTTTTTTTGCCTGCTCAAAATGGGCATAAAGAACATTAAGCTCATCTGATAGAGATGCATCGTTACCAGAGATTGGTCCCGATGGCATTCAGACCCTGCTACAGTTCCCTGGCATTCATTTGATTGAATTGAGCCTCTAAATTTGGAAACCTCTCTTGGCATCCCTGATAGTTTTGTGCAGTCTGAAGAAGGGTCTTGACCCGAAACAACCTATCCAGGTTCTCCAGAGATGTTGCCTACCTGCTGAGTTATTCCAGCACTTTGTGTCCTTTCATGGAGTTCGTACTTGACTTTCTTGTACAGTGCCGGATCATACTTCTTGATAGCCTTGGATCTGTAAGATAGCAGGGAGTGAATCTTCTTGTTCATCCAAGGTTTCTCATTCTAATTGATCCTAATTTTCTGTTGGAATGTAGTAGTGAATGCATTTCTCAACAAAACCATTGATGACTGAGGTGTACTGATTCAGGCTGGATGGAATGGTTTTGGACATGTTTCAGTACACCAATTGAAGGCATTCCTAAAGTAGACCGTTGGCCTTCTCAGATCACTGCAATCCCCATCCGTGCCCCCTGACTGCCACATTTCCTTGTTTTGTTAGTAGTCATGGCTGTGCCAGTAGCGGCGGGTCTAATAAAGAGTGGAGGTTTCAGTTCAGTTTAGTCTATTGTCATGTATGCACAGGTACAGTGAAAAGCTTTTGCTGTTCCTTTGAAACAGCAGTGATTAATAGGAGACTTTCAGCGCTGGAACTATTGACTTTCTCGATGCTGGAATGGATGAATGATGAGGAGAAATGTTCATAAGCAGCTGTAACTGTTTGACATGAAATGTTACCACACTTTGATACCATCTTAATCGAGTTAACCACTCCTCAGTTTACTTTCAAAACTACTCCCTCTCACCTTAAGCCTGTCCTACCATGGGATAAGATAAAGACACTGCCAACCTACCCTGTCTATGCCTCTAATAATTTTGAATTGAATTGAATTGAATAATTTATTGTCACATATGACAAGTCACAGTGAAATTCTTTGCTTGCATACACAAGGCATGCAAATAGTCACCCATAAAGGGAGCTTACAAAGTTACAAAGTTGCCCCGCCATGTTCCCATTGTTCTTCCACCCCCTCCTCACGGCAGTCCCCCCACGCCGGGTCCTCCTTTGTTTACCCCGCCGGGTCCTCCTTTGTTCCTTTCTGGACGCCTCCGTAGCACCGACCCAGGCCCCAGCCACAGGCTCCACAGACCCAGAGGCTGTTGGCCACGTGCTTCATCGAGTCGCGAGGCTCCACCTCCGCCCCGCGAGGCTCCGGCCGTCAAGGTTCTGACCTCAGCTTCTCAGGGGCACCTCCTGAAGGCGTCTGCCGCAGCGGCACCTCTGGAAGGCGTCTTTTATATACTTCCTTTAGGTCACTCCTCAGCCTCTTTATCAAATCTCTCGCCATAACTAAGTCTTCCAGTCCAGGCAATATTGTGGTAAATCACCTCTGGCTGATAGTGTGAATTGGTTGCGGCTGGAATCATGCTGTATCTTTCTCTGACTCTATTGTTCAGTTCCTTTACTTGATTTAAGAATTCAGATAAAAGAACCAAAGGCAATAAAAGAGAACAGTGTCTATGCAGCAAATTGTTATTATAGCAAATGGACTCAAAGGGTATTGGTAACAAATCCCATAAGGACTTTCCAAAGTGAACTGGATAGCTGCTTGAAGGGAAAGAGCAGGGAAATTGACTTAATTAATAAGGTCAATCAAAGACCTAGCAGTGGTATGATGGGCAGAATGTTTATTTTGTATCTTTGGTAAACACAGTCAGAAGATTGTGGTTCAAGTACTACACCATAAACTTAAACAAACACATGGACTGACACTGCAGTGCCACTGAGGGATTGGAGGAGTCATCTACCAGGAGGTGCAGTAAACCAAGTCTAGGCCTTCTCTTCAGGTGAATGTAAAAACATCCCACTTTGAAGAAGTGCAGGGGAGTTATATTTGATGTTCCAGCAAACATTCGTCTTTCTCACTCAGCATCAGCAAAAATGTCCAGAATACCTGGAAATGAGCATTTTGAACATTGTGGGAGTTGCTGTGTACAATTTGGCTGCTGCATTTCCTGCGTTACACCACATTTCAGAAGTATTCCAATCTATGTAAAGCACTTGGGATGTCCTAAGGTCATGGTTTCAATTTCAATTTCTTTCCGATTCTGATTTTGTACTGTACACTGTGAATGGTATTGAACCAGCTATTCAGAACAGATCTGTAATTATAGGAATGGCTGTCATGGAGCCTGCAATGATACATTTGGGATCTTTGCACAATATCTCTTTGCTGTTTTATTGAATGTTTATATGTCAGTACAATAGCAAACATGGGACTTGTATAAAATCAATGTATTTGCCTGCTAATATAGTTACCATTGTTTACGATTGAAGTGATTAGCAGACTTGCTGCTTGATATTTCTGATCACTGCAGAGTAGTTTTCAATAAAGGAGATCAAAGCAACATATTAATGCTGTGCTAGTGAAGTCTGAGTATACTAATATGGAGCTTTAGCTGCTGGGAATATAAATTGATTGCATGAACATCAAAATTTATTTTTTTAACAAATGGAAGATCAGCTCAGTTATGTTGATGTGAAAAGGAACACAATGCTGGCGGACATATTCAAAACATCAGTACAATGATGTTTAGAGCTCTGGTCAGGCTTATGCCCCATCCAGTACCCAGACACATGGATACCCTGCAGAATTGATCCAAAGGAGTTGCTCACTGAGTCCTAGGGAGATTTGACGATGGAAAATGATGAGGGAAGTTTTAGTATTAATCCTTGAAAGACAATGACAGAAAGTAATCTTTGGAAGACATGGAAATTCAGGCAACCAATATCAAAAGGTAAACATACAAATAACAATTGGGGAATTCTTTACATCGAGGGTGGTTGACATATGGAAGATGTTTCTTGATAAGATATTTAAAAAAAACTCAGGAACATTAATGAGTTTATTGCATCTGGCAACTAGAATAATTTTCTTAAATTGCTTGAACTGTAATACGTTAAATGGTATTTTCCATTTCTGTAGTCTTCTAATATAAAGGGCTTCAGGGTAAGTTTGGCAATAGGTGGTTTGTGAATGTTCTAAATTCAGTTCCCATTTCTCCCACCATCTCCCAACCCACAGTCATTCTGCTCCTTACCCCTTCCTTGCACACTCCAGTACATCTCCAAGTCCCACATTTCCCTTATATCTCCCCGTTTTGCTTCTCTCCTTCGTCCCTTTCCACCAATATCTGTCCCTCCAATTTTACAATTCACTCCTTTCCTCTCTGTACCTGACATCCCTTTGTCCCCTTTTCACTTTTAACCTTTGTCACTTACTACATCCATCTGACAATCCAACCTCCTTCACCTGTATCCACATATCATCTGCCAGGGTCGACACAAAAAGCTGGAGTAACTCAGCGAGACAGGCAGCATCTCTGGAGAGAAGGAATGGGTGAAGAAGGTTCTCGACCCGAAACATCACCCATTCCTTCACTACAGAGATGTTGCCTGTCCCGCTGAGTTACTACTGCTTTTTGTGTCTATCTTCGGTTTAAACCAGCATCTGCAGTTCAATCCTCACATATCAAAGCCAGGTTTTGTCTCATCCCAACCTCACTTTTCCAGCTTTCTTACCCCACTCCAATTAGTCTGAAGAAGGATCCTGACCCAAAACATTGCCTGTTCATTATCTCTCTAGTTGTGCCTGGTTGAGTTCCACCAGCGATTTGTGTTTTGGTCAATCCAGCATCTGCAGTTTCTTGTACCTCCATATCAATTCAGTTACATATTTGGGTCCGCCCTGTTTCGACGAATGCAATCAACCCGGCGTGCACAATCAAATAAGATCAAATAGAACAAGGTGTCCTTCAACTTTAGGCTGGGCACGCCATATGCAAGAAGAAGAAGTTGAATATTTTATGTTTCTCCGGATCTGGAAGACCGTGTCATGGCTGCAATAAATATTGCCACTATACATGATCTTCCAAAGTAAAAATTGACTTCTCTGTTACAAATTTGGGTCAGGTTTGAACATTTTCTTGATTTCATTGTTACCAATCACTCTCATCAGTAGGCCACTTAATGACATTGAGTGGGTGATCACAGTCTTTTTCCAAGGATAGGGGAATCTAAAACTAAAAGGCATAGGTTTAAGATGGGGAGCAAATGATTTAACGGGTAGCTGAAAGGAAACATTTTTTCAAGTCATGTTGGGGTAATATGGAATGTGCTGCCAGAAGCAGTGGTTAAGATGGGTACAATTACAACTCTTAAAAGACATTTGGACAGATTCATGGATAGGAAACATTGAGAGGGATATTGGCCAAAATGCAAGCAAATGGGACTAGCTTAAATAGGTGTTTTGGTCAGCATTGACTAGTTGGGCTAAAGGAACCGTTTACGTGCCGTATAACTCTTTGACTTCACGACTTGATGACCACAGTGAACATCGGTCACAACACAAGTAGGCCAAGTAATACTCTTGTTAATCCATCCGCCACTCTTCTAAAACCTCTTTTATACATCATACAATATTCCAATAATAGTGTAATTAGACCATTGTACAACCTATTTTTATTATTATGTTTTAAAATTCTCTCCACGATACTTTTAGCGAATATCTATAACATGCTAAATGTACCAAAATGAATGTATTATTCACACAGATTTCCAATATAAGATAGACAATAAACAATAGACAATAGACAACAGGTGCAGGAGTAGGGCATTCGGCCCTTCGAGCCGGCACTGCCATTCAATGTGATCATGGCTGGTCATCCCCAATCAGTACCCCGTTCCTGCCTTCTCCCCATATCCCCTGACTCCGCTATCTTTAAGAGCCCTATCTAGCTCTTAGAAATAGAGAAAATTGTAATCTTAAATTTAGCCTGAATATCCCACCAATTCTTCATGTAAGAAGATGTTCTTTTCCCCAATACTGAGCTCATAATCTAGATTGATACTCCAGTGTGGATGAAGTGCGTCATTCATCAACTGGAAAAACAATTAGAATTGATTGATTGATTGATTGATTGATTGATTGATTGATTGGAGGATACAGCATGGAAACAGGCACTTTGGCCCACCAACATGCTGACCATTAATCACCTGTTCACACTAATTTTATGTTATTCCCACTTTTGCATTCATTTCCCCATGCACTAGGGGCAATTGATTTGCAAACCCAGACATCTTTGGGATGTGGAAGTAAACCGGAGCACCCAACGGAAACCCAAGCAGTCACATGGAAATTCCACATGGATAGCACTCAAGGTTAAGATAGAACCTGGGTCTGTGGCGCTGCGAGGCAGCAGTTTTATCAGTTACGCAACTCTGCCACTTTACATTGAGAGGAATTTTCCTATTCTGATTGATGTTAAAATTCCCAGGGCAATTTTTAAAGGTGCGGGTATTATAACATTGGTAGCAATAATTCAAGCAAAAACTGAAACAAAAAATAGCAACGAGATTGCATCGAAATAGCACCTGTTCATAATGGTGTTTATTCTCCATTTGGCAGTTACCTTGACCTAAGCGGTCATTTGTACTTCAACCATTCATTTAATCTAATTTTAAATATTGACATGGCCTTAGAACCAACCATTAACTCTAACTGTGCCTCCACAGCATCACATACTTATTTGTGGAAACACTTACTCACCTCTCAATGTCTGTTTAGTTTGGATGGGGCAATTCTGTCTGTTTACAAAAATAGATTAAATATGCCTGTCCTAGAATATAGAACTTTAAATGGTGCAGCACAGGAATGGCCCCTTTGGCCCACAATGTTTGTTCTGGACATGATGCTGTTAAACTCTCATCTGCCTGTGCCTGATCCATATCCCTCCGTTGCCTGCACTTCTTTGTGCCTTTCTAAAAGTCTCTTAAATGCCACTATCGTAACTGCCTCCACCACAAACCTGCCAATGCATTCTGGGCCCCCACTACTCTCTGTTTGAGTTGCCGAACCAGAGTGTGATGCAACCAGTTAATGTGCTCTCTACCGCATAATTGTAGAAGTTTAATAGAATGTTCGGCTCCTTGGTCTTGCTGACATTGAGCACAAGATTCTGGTTCTGGCACCATTCAGTCAGATTTTCAATCTCTCTCCTGTGCTCTGTCTCATTATTCACATTATTCATTCAAGAATGGTGGTATAGTCGGCTAATTTAAAGATGTCGTTGGAACTGTGTCTGGCTACACTGTCATGTATAAAGATAGAGTAGTGCAGGAGACAGAGCACATGCCCTGGATGTGCTCCTGTGTTGATGGTTATCAAGGAGGAAGTGTTGTTTCTGATTTGTACTGATTGTGGTCTGCCGATGAAGAAGTCAAGAATCCAGTTACATGGGGATATGCAGAGACTCGGTTCTTTGAGTTTGATGATAGGTTTGGAGGGGAATATGGTGGTGAATGCTCTGCTTTAGTTGATGAACATCAGCCTGTCCAAGTGATCCAGTGCAGAGTGGAGACATATAGAGCCATATACAGTAGCTACAGTATATTATCTGACAATGTTTAATTGTTGAGTTTCGGGATACCTGATGTTTAATTTCCTTTGTCATTCCTTTCCTTCCTCCTGCAGCCCCTTCTCTCTGATCGTGTGTGGTTGAGAGTGTTTACAGGAAATATATTGTTTGGTGCAATATCAAAACCTCTGGATACAAGTGAGCCTCTTGAAACAAAATGGATATGCCTATTGAAGAATTAGCATGAGGAGAGAGGAATATTAAAAACGAATTTCACTGTACCTCGGTACGCGTGACAATAAAGCACCACTGGATAAAGTTCCACTTAAAGTGCATGGAGGCAAATGGCTTGTGATGGCTCCATATAGATGGACAGTGACGAACAAGGATGGAGGATCAAGGAAAGATGTGTGTGATTGGAGGGAAGGCACAATGTGAGGATGTAGTATTAGCAGAAAAGAGCAGGATGGAGCAAGTCATTATGGAAAAAGAAAGGGGAGTTTCACAATGACCATGTACCCAGATCGGATCAACCTGTCCTGGCAGGGGACAATATTAGAGTGAGTTGTGTCCAAAATCAGAGTTGCAGCTGGTTCTATTGGATACAAGAGAGCTGAATTTATATTTATGAGTTAATTTCATTTTTAGTTTAGTTTAGATTATTGCACGTGTACCGAGGTACAGTGAAAAGCTTTTGTGAGTGCTATTGATGAGGATTGTTGAAGTACAAAAGCTGCAGCAGTGCATGGTACTTTATTGTAGCTTGTAACTTTTCTGAACATATTATCTCATGCCAGATATCTTTTGTAGCTTCTTGTAATATCTTTATATTATATTAGTTGTTGTAAATTGCAGTACATGTTAGTACTATTAGTACCAATTTTTGATAGACCTTTAATAGATGTTCTGAGTTGTGTTGCTCTATGTGTCTTGGATAGCTCTAACCCCACCTGGCCTGAACACGGTTAACAGGTTTAGGACAAGAGGTTGCAGATGCTGGAATCTTGAGCAAAAAACAAAATGCTGGAACTCGGTGGGTCAGACAGCATCCGTGGAGGGAACAGACAAGTCATGTTCCAGGTTGGAACCCTTCTTCAGACTGATAGAGTAGAGGGGAGAAATATGAGGGAAGGGGAGGGTCAAATCTGACGGGATCAGCAGACACAGGTGAGGCGGGGGTTGAGTGGCAGGTAGATGAAGTTAGTAATAAAGACTGGAGATGAAATGGAGACAAAAGGGTGTCAGATAAGGAAAGGAGAGGAGGAGTGTAATGTAAAGCCAGAGGAAGGGATACTGGGTGGAGGGCAACAAGGGAGGGAGGGGGAGAATAAAAACAAAAAGGTGGAATGGGTGATGAGCGGAAGGAGGAAGTGAAAGGAACAGAGTGACCCGGTTAGTGGGATAAAGTTGTGCAGATGGGGAGGGTGGGCAGAAAGATAAACAGGGTAGATGGGAAGAGGGATCAGCCAGCTTTTAGTGAGTACTACACTCGTTTACTTTTATCTTAATATTTTGTGTATCATCATGCATTTAAATAGCTTTGCTCTTACTACTTTGCTGAAACTTCACAATGAGCAAAATAGTGTGGAGGAGAATTGGCCTTTTGCGAGAACACAAAATCGGCAATAACAAGGGACATCACAGTGACACATTTGGTAGAGCTACTGCCTCCCAGCACCAGAGACCCAGATTTGATCCTGACCTTGGGTACTGTCTGTGTGGAGTTGGCATGTTCTCTCTGTGACCATGTGGGTTTTTTCTGGCTGCTCCTTTTTCCCTCCCACATCCCAAAGACGTGTGGGTTTGTAGGTTAATTGGGCTCTGTAAAATTGCCTCTAATGTGTAGGGAGTGGATAAGAAAGTGAGAAGATAGAACTTGTGTGGATGGGAGATCGATAGGTGTTGTGGACTCAGTGGGTCGAAGGGCCTGTTTCCATGCCGTATCTCCAAACTGAACTAACGAAACTGGTCCCATTAGCAGATTAAATAAGAACCGAGGCACTTGGATATAAAATGTCAGTTTTCAGGATTTCAAATTTAAAACCTAAACTAAATTAAATTAAAATAAACTAAACTAAACTGGAATTTATATGGCACCTACCCGAGAGAGCAAATTAAGTGAAAGGAATAGGGCAGAGTGTAACCTAAACGTTGTATTTGTTATTGCTCATTACATTTGGGCAATTTTATCCCAAACAACCCTGGTTCCACCAGTATTACCCCATCTATCTACTCTGATTTTTCACCCCTATGTCTGTCACTTGCATCATTAGCTCTATATTCCCACAAACTGCACTGGGTCTCTCAGGACTGGGACACATTCTTCCCAGATAATATGATTGTTCCTTTTTTTCATTTGTCAAGGCAAGCAAAGTCAGTACTGCTTTAAATTATCATACTACATTAAACATGCATTGAGTTCCTGTTGGCCTACTTATAGGCCATGTTCCATAGACCCAGAGAAAATCACAATGAAAGTAACAGCAGCAAAGAGACATATTGTAACATTAAAGTCAACCATTGCTCCCGCATGAACAAAAGGAGATAAATAAAATAAAAACGAAAGGATCCACCAAAACAAGCAAACCTACAAAATCGTGACTCTGGATTTGCATTAATGTAACAGGAAAGGAGGAGTTGGACTCCAGCCAAATGATATATGCTGACACAGGAGTTATGTAAACACACAAAAAAGCCTCTGAATAAAATGACTAGAACTTCAGAGCTAAGGTAAACCAGAAGCAATAGAATGATTAACAGCCCCTCCTTCACTCACGGCAATAACCTTGGAATTGTTCAAAGTGCTTCTCCACTGGTGAAAAAAATGACTAAATCAACAGATCAATAAGAAATGAACAGCTGTCAGAAAGGTGGTAGAAACAGACCCGACAACAATATTTAAGAGGTATTCGGATCGGTTCATGAACAGGCAGGTAATGGAAGCATATATGCAGGCAAATGCGATTAGTCTAAATTGTCATTTACACGTGAAGCACACGGAGTCAAAAATATACATAGTGTAATGATAAATTCAACAATGACTGCAAAACAACTGCATGTTGTAAGGTTGTAGTGCAAAATCCGACCAGTGCAAAATAACATTAAAAAGCTGTAACAGAATAATTGAAGGTAGAGTTAAGAGTAAGGTTACGTGGTCGCACCTCTGGAAATGGAGTATGAAGAAAGGTGAAGGTTCCGGAGTTAGGTAGCAGAAGAAAGCTGTTCTTAATACTGGACGTCCAAGTTATCAAACTCCTGTATTTTCTCCCAGAAGATAGAAGAGATAAAAGGGAATGGCCAGGGTGACAGCCCTAATTGATGATACTTCCAGCCATCCTGTTGCAACAATATGTGAAGATGGAGTGGATGGAAGGACATGAGAAGCCTGTGATCATCTGGGCTGTGTTCACCACTCTCTGCCGGTTCAGGCGGTCAAGAACAGAGCAGTTGCCATACTGGGCTGAGAGGCATCCCATCAGAATATTTTCCATAGCACCAAAGTTTGAAAGATTCCTTGTGAACATGCCGAACGTTCTCAGAAAGTATATATGCTGATTTGCTTTCTTGGTCACTGCAACAATATGAACAGTTCAGGTTAGGTTGTTGTTGACGTGGATGCCTGGAAATTTAAAGTTGTCAACCATTTCTACAGCAGCTCCATTGATATGGGTAGGTTTGTCTTCACTTCCTGCATCCTTAGGTCAATCGCTAACTCTTTGATCTTGCTGACGTTAAGGATTAGATTGTTGTTCTGACACCATAACACAATGTTCCTGGACTTGTTCCTGTACTGTGTCCGATCATTGCTGTTGATCCAACCAACAATAGTGATATCATCATGATTGGTGGTACACAAAAATGCTGGAGAAACTCAGCGGGTGCAGCAGCATCTATGGAGCGAAGGAAATAGGTAACGTTTCGGGCCGAAACCGATTGGTGATGTACTTGGCCACATTGTTATGGATGTACAGGGAGTAGAGGAAGGGCTTGAGCACACAACACTACCGGTGTTGACGGTCAGGGTGGAGGAAATGTTACAATAATTTTAGCCGATTGCCGGTAAGGACACCCAGAAGCCAATTGCAGATGGATGCCCCAAGTCTGAAGTCCAGAGGTTTAGGGATGAA
This sequence comes from Malacoraja senta, assembly GCA_038087875.1. Lineage (NCBI taxonomy): Eukaryota > Metazoa > Chordata > Chondrichthyes > Rajiformes > Rajidae > Malacoraja > Malacoraja senta. The sequence goes on along the minus strand of JAXLNO010001892.1, from coordinate 39,188 downwards.
CTTATTTTGCATTATGGTGTTGTATGCTGAACTTTAATCAATAAATAGCATCATGACATGGGTGGTCTTATTGTCAAGGTGATCCAAGTCTGAGTGTAGTACAAGAGAAATTACATCCTCCATAGACTTATTTTTCCTGTATAGGGATTACAAGGCATCTAATGCTGCAAATGTGGGAAATTACTCATCTTTCAAAGCACTTAATTATGGTTGACATTAGGTGTACTGGCATTAGTCATTGAGATAGATAATTTTATGTTTCTTGGGGATTAAAATGATGGAAGTTTCTTCGAAGTTGGTGAGACAGAAGACTGTTGAAGTAAGAGGTTGCAGATGTTGGTGAAGACTGTGTTCAAGTGAATGGTACACGATTTCAGAACCTGTCCAGCGACTCCATCCAGGCCGATCACTTTCCGAGAGTTTGCCCTCCTGAAAGCTTATCTGACTCTTGCCACCAAGATGTATGGGACAGAGCCAGTGGGGTGTAGATGAAAACATTTGGTGCAGTTTTTTAAACTTTTCATAATGGGTTTAAAAAGATCTTGAGTTCATATTGTAGAGATTTGTCATTGCAAGAAATTGCCCCCAACTTCGGCTTGTAGCCTGTGATGGTATTGTGCTAATATCAAGAGATGTGTTGACCCAGGTGCAGAAAAGACACAGGAATCAGGAGTAAGTTAAAGGCTTTTACTAGAATCCTGAAAAACAAGAATACAAGGTTCAGCATGAGAAAATCCCAGACTGAGCAAAGACAGTGACAAACATCAGCACTTTAATAGGGAACTCCAGAGGTAACTTGGCACACAGTTGAAAATACAAAAATAATTGAATGGACAGTCTGTGCCACCCTCAATGGTCAGCAGCGGAATCAGTAGGCATTGTGACAGATACACAGGCCCTGCCACAGTTGTTCACCAACCACTTGATTACATTTAGTCTCTGTTTTGTTCTGGAATTCTTTTTTTGGTGTCACTGGCAGTCCTGCGGAGCAAGGTCATGTTGGGAGATTCACAAATATTCTCCAGAGAAGGCAGTCTGTTGAATTTGGATGTAAGGACGACTCTAGTTGAATGTTCCACAATACATATCACCATTCCGAGAGACCGGTGGTGGGTGTATTGAACGAGCTGCCAGAAGAGGCACTTGGGGCAGGTACTATTGCAATGTTTAAGAAACATTTAGACAGATACTTGGATAGGATGGGTTTAGAGGGATATGTGCCAAATGCTGGAAGGGACTAGTGTAGGTGGGGCATATTGGTTGCTATGGGCAACTTGGGCTGAAGGCCCTGTTTCCACGCTCTATGACTCTCTGACCAGGAAATGTTAGTATAATTTGTTATTTGAGAAGTTGAATCCAAACCTCTCTCACCTTTTCAGGATAACTTTGCATGGGCACTATATGTACTTTTGCAGAATTTCCCATATTTTATTAACAGGAATAAACTGATGAAGAAAGAAGAAGTGGCATCCTAATTCTTGCCATTTATTAAAATCGCCACGATGTAGGCGTATGGTTTTTAAAATTCATCGGGGGAATGTTTTTGGTTGCCAGCACTAAACATATTGAAGAATAATGGTCACTGTAGTCCTCTCCACTGTGGCTAGGTAAAGTGATGATTTATACAGGAAGGCAATAAATTTCAAACCCTTCCCTGAAGAACCGTGCAAACAGAGAATGTAAGTAATTGAGTTCGGCAGGCAGGCAGGGTTCTCACGGGTACAACAAACAATTGTTATAATGATTGTGGAACTCAAAGCCCCATATGACAACCTCCTTCATTTTATGAATGTTCTCAGTCTACTTATATTCAGCTTGTATATAACCTTGTTTTACTGAATGTGTGCACGGGATATTGATATTTGTTTTGCGCAACGGTCTACCACGGCGGACGCTTATTAGAATGGTTAATTGTACGATGAAGATTATCTCCTGTAGCCAGGCTTCACAATAACAGCAAGGACTTACAGTGTGAAGCAAGACAACAACATCAAGAGGCTTGCTACACAAGCAATGTCACAGAGCAGACAATAAGCTAAGGCTTGTTTTAAATATCCTGAGAAATCTGATGCAGCACCTCAATGCAATCCTGGGAGAGTCACCAGAATCATTGTGGCTGGCTGTACATTTCTTAACAATGCAGTGGGGGAAAGTCTAGCACCTTTCCAAAGCTGAAGAGGATAATGATGAACACAGGTTAATGAATATGTTAATTTGGAAGGTTGAACAGCTGTGCGGGAACATGGAATGGCAATAGCCAACCATCAGAGAAACATAGAAACATAGAAACATAGAAAATAGGTGCAGTATTAGGCCATTCGGCCCTTCGAGCCAGACGTGCCATTCATTATGATCATGGCTGATCATCCAAAATCAGTACCCTGTTCCTGCTTTCTCCCCATATCCCTTGATTCCATTAGCCCGAAGAGCCATATCTAAATCTCTCTTGAAAACATCCAGTGAATTAGCCTCCACTGCCTTCTGTGGCAGCGAATTCCACAGATTCCATCCATAGATGTTGCATAACCTGTTGAGTTCCTCCAGAACTTTGCATGTTGAAAACATTATTTACATGTCCATTTCCCTCTAAAGCCCCACTAAGTTCCTCATTGGTAAGGACCACTGTTAATTTTAAAAAAAAGGTAATTTTCCCTGCCATCATTCAATTCCTGCAAAATATGCAAACATAAAATGTTTGCATATATAAAGCACCATCAGATGGCGCACAAAAATCTAGATACCTTATTATGAGAAACCTTTTTCCACTATTCTTATACTTTATTCCAGCTGCATTATTGTTCGTCACTGATCAAAGAAATTTATGAAAATCTTCCTGAATTAAATGTTATGGGTGATTAACATAGCATATAGAACAGCACTGTACAGGAATGGGCCCTTCAGTCCATAATGTTTGTGCCAAATATGATGCCAAGTTAAACTGATCTCTTCTGCCTGTACATGATCCATATCCCTCTATTCCATGCACTTCCATAAGGCTATCTAAAAGCCTCTTAAACGGCACTACCATATCTGCCTTCACCAACATCCCTGGCAGTGCTTTCCAGGCCCCTGCCATTCTTTGTGTACAAAAACATGCCCTGCACATCTCCATTAAACTGACTCCCTCTCACCTTACAGCTATGCCCTCTACTTTTGGACATTTCCACCATGGGAAAAAGGTTTGGAGTGTCTACCCTATCTCCACCTCTCATAATTTTATATATTTTTATCAAGTCTCCCCTCAACCTCCAACATTCCAGAGAAAACAATCCAAATCTATCCAACCTCTCACTGTAGTTGAAACGCTCCAAACCAAGCAGCATTCTGGTGGACCTCCTCTGCACCCTTAAATCTCCTTGGTCGATCAAGTGTTTAAATTTTCATTTTTATATCAAACTTCTAAAACACCGTGGTTTGTGCATGTGAGGGATATTATTTAAGACTACTCCTATGCTTTGGAGCTAAGCAGAGGTCCCCTGTCAATTCTCTCATCTATGTGGGCAGAACACCAGAGCAAACATTGCTATTTTGTCTCAGAAAAGTGAGTTATTAATTCAGCTAAAATTCCAAGTTGCAAATTAACAGGAAAGAACAATTCAATGTATAAAAATGAGTCCTGTAGATTTGTTCTTTTGGGTAATTTGCAATTGACTAGTTAGCCACCTATACAATTTCCCCCCCAGATTTACAGGAAACTACACTCTGCTTGCTTGCCCCTTTCCACATATTTCTTTTTGAACACCTTTCACCTCACAATACCTTTACTGATAAGGTCGCTATGGTATGTAGGAAGCAACTACAGATGCAGGTTTACATCGAAGATAGACACAAAATGTTGGTGTAACTCAGGGTGAAGGAGGGTCTCAACACAGAACGTCACCTATTCCTTTTCTCCAGAGATGCTGCATGACCCGCTGAGTTACTCCAGCATTTTGTGTCTAGGATGAACTCAGTAGCTTTAGCTGGATTTGTGAGTTGTGGCGGGGGGTGGGGGGGGAAGTGAGGGGGGGTCCAAGGAAGTGAGAGGTGGGTGAAGGGGGGGGGGGGGGGATGGGGGGGGGAACTGATGAGGTCCTCCAGTAGTTTGTTCTTTGTTCTACATTCCAACTTTAGGAGATAGTTAATGAGGAAACATATATTTTTGCATTAAAATTGAACACATCCAGTTTTGGCCTACTTACAGTAAGCTGTTTCCAGGGCTGGATTTAGATGAAGAGAGGCCCTAAGCTGTTCCACTTGTGAGGCCCCTCCCAATCCCCCACCCCCACGACTGGAGGAAGATGATCCACCAGATTGACACCGATTTGCAGCCGAGCATGGCCAATGAGATAAAGGGCTGGAAAGCTGCGCTTTTTATTTATTTATTTATTGCCGGTGCTAGTGTCAAGTTATCAGCTTAAAACACTATTATTCTGAATTGGAGGGCAAGGAAAATGACTGAAGGGTTGTTTAGAGACTACAGTGTGTTGTGACAGCATATGTAAGAAAGGCCTATGACAGTGTCAAAAATATTATACATCTTACAGGGCTCTCACTTGATTTTTTTTCTCTGGTGTCATCCGGGCAACCTTGGCAGCTTTTTAAGTTGCCAAATGACAGTTTAGGTGGTCATTTAAGATGGCTTGCATGACGCGTGCGATAATGTGCTCGGACGAAGTGCGTAGTTACCAGTCGGAATTATGCTCAATGAAGCATTCACATATTATTTCTGCTTCAAATAAAGTCACAAACTAAACATATTCACCAATCAAGACATGATATATACCACAATGACATGCAGCAAATTCATAATACATTATCTCAACTCTTTTTACACGTTGCAATGAATGCAATTACAATTATTTCTTTCCACTTCCAAACAAAAATGTGGTTGGATTATTCAGCGTATGATCAACCTCGGGGAGACCAAGCGCAGGCTTGGCGATCACTACGCACAACACCTCCACTCAGTTCGCAATAACCAACCTGATCTCCCGGTGGCTCAACACTTCAACTCCCCCTCCCATTCCGAATCCAACCTTTCTGTCCTGGGCGTCCTCCATGGCCAGGGTGAGGGCCACCGCATATTGGAAGAACAGCACCTCATACTTGCTTGGGTAGTTTACACCCCAGCGGTATGAACATTGGCTTCTTCAATTTCAGGTAGTCCCTGCTTTCTCCTCCCCTTCCCAGCTCTCCCTCAGCCCACTGTCTCTGCCTCTTCCTTTCTTCTTCCCATCCCCCCCACCCTCACATCAGTCTGAAGAAGGGTCTCGACCCGAAACGTCGCCTATTTCCTCCGCTCCATTGATGCTGCCTCACCTGCTGAGTTTCTCCAGCATTTTTGTGATCCAACGTTCTGTTATCCCGCTTTCCTCACCCACTCCCTACACATTAGGTGCAATTTTACAGAGACATGTTAACCTACAAAGCCAATGCGTCTTTGGGATGTGGGAGGAAACCCACACGCTTGCAGGGAGAATGTGCAAACTCAACACAGACAGTGCCCGAGGACAGGATTGAACACAGATCTCTGGCGTGTGAGGCAGAAAGTCTACCAGCTGTGCCACTATATTCCAACACACAAAAAATTATACATTGATAACTTTGGTTACTAAAAAAATGAAAATATCAATTTTCAGTTTTAAATCTCCAAGTGACGATATGTCCCCCTTTACAGCAACTGTATGTTTTAATTAAGTTCAAGACTATGGGGCAATACATTGGCCATAAAGTTGCTGCCGGGTGCTCTTGTTTCATTCCACATTCCAAAGGTGTGCAGGAACCTATTTCAGACCCAACCCAAAACGTAATATTTTCCTTTTGTCCAGAGATTCTGTCTGACCTGTTGAGTTACTCCAGCTTTTTGTGTCTATCTTCAGTTTAATCCAGCATCTGCAGTTCCTTCCTACACACACGATACTATACGATAGAACTTTATTAATCCCAGGAGGGAAATTGTGTGTGTGTGGGTATATATATTACACACACACACACACACGCACGCACGCACGCACGCACGCGCGCATGCACGCGCGCACGCACGCACGCACGCACGCACGCACGCACGCACGCACGCGCACACACACACACACACACACACACACACACACACACACATACACACACACACACACACACACACACACACACACACACACACACACACACACACACACACACACACACACACACACACACACACACACACACACACACACACAAAAATCAAATACACAGGACAAGATGTTAAGAAGTCCCTTGTGCCAATAGGTGGGGAGCATTTCACGACTTTCGTTGATTGTTGAGAGTGGTAGACGCTCAACATCAGGGGGGGAGGGGTAACCTTCAGGACAGTTGGGCACAGGACACATCATCAGTAGTGTACCCTTGCATCACTGGGTGTTTCGGCCTTTTAACACTATACACCCTCCACAAGGGCGAAGGTTTACAAGATTAATTCCTGCAATGAGGGGATTGACATATGAGGAAAGGTTAAGTAGGCTGGAACTCTACTCTTTGGAGTTTAGAAGAATGAGAGGCGATCTCATTGAAACATATAAGATCGTGAGGGGCCTTGATCGGGTGGATGCACCGAGGATGTTCCCAATGATCGGGGAAACTAGAACTAGGGGACATAGTTGTAGAATAAGGGGGGGCTCTTTTAAAACTGAGATGAGGAAGAACTTCTTCACCCAGAGGGTGGTTAATTTATGGAATTCACTGCCCCAGGGAGCAGTGGAAGCAGAAACATTAAATATATTTAAGTCTAAAATAGATGGTTTTTTAGCTGCCAAGGGGATAAGGGGCTACGGGGAGAGGGCAGGGATATGGACCTAGGTATGGTTAGTATAGTAAGACCTGAGTGATCTCCTGGACAAGTGTCGATCGCCTGGATTGGGGTCGGAGAGGAATTTCCCGGATTTTTTTCCCGAATTGGACCTGGGTTTTTATCCGTTTTTTTGCCTCCCCCAGGAGATCACGCGGTTCTTGGGGTGGAGAGGGGTGATAGCGGTATAAAGGGGAGGGTAGTGTCTTGTGTTCTGTGTCTTGTGTCTACTGTTTGTGGGTAAGGGTGTCTGTTTAGTGTTCAGCCATGAGCGAATGGCGGTGCGGGCTCGATGGGCCTGGTGGTCTACTCTCGCACCTACTTTCTATGTTTCTATGTTTCTATGACCCGCTGCAGGATGATCAACCCTCAGCGCATGTCCCGTGTCAAACCGTCCCAAAGATTCACCCCGACATACTTGGGGCCCAGCATGGGTCTTTCCGCTTGAGCCAAATCCACCGGCTGCTTCTTTCAGCCGCCTCTGAGAGTGATCTTATGGTCTTCCGCAGAGCCTGACCGTGGATTCCAAGCTCCTTCAGCAGTCTGATGGTAGATGACGCAACAAATCCTCTGCATCCCACTTCAACTGGATAGACTTTGGTGTTCCAGCCACGCTGCGTTGCCTCAGCTGCAAGCTCTGCGTAGCGCAGCTTCTTACGCTCATAGGCCTCCTCAACAGAGTTCTCCCATGGAACTGTGAGCTCTATGATGTAAGCAGTCTTCTGTGAAGGGGACCAGAACACCAAGTCTGGCCTGAGGTTGGTGGAAGCAATTTCAGGTGGAAAAATTATTTGTCGGCCGATGTCCGCCAGCATCCTCCAGTCACGGGCCCTGCATTGGCTTCCTTCTTCTGATCTGGTGGAAGGAAGTTTAGAAGTTTTCTGTCCTTCTCGGACAAAGGTTGTTACCCTTAGGGGAGGGGGGTTGCTTGCTCTCGGAGGCAATGAGTTGGTCGTACACCGCCTGTTCTCAAGGGCTGATGCCAGGCTTTTTAGTACCTGATTATGCCGCCACGTGTATCTCCCTTGCGTGAGGCTGGTCTTGCAGCCTACCATGATGTGTTTGAGGGTCGCTGGAGTTGGGCAGATGGCACAGGTTGGATCCTCGCCGTACCACTGATGGAGGTTCTTTGGTGATGGAAGCACGTCATATGTCGCTCTGATGATGAAGCTGATCTTGCTTGCTTCCATTTCCCATAGTTCTTTCCAGCTGATCTTCCTCCGCTCCACACCTTCCCACTGCATCCATTGCCCCTGCTTGGCAAGAGAGACCGCCTTTGCACTTCTTGCGGCCTCCTCCTGGCGCCGCACCTCCTCAACCACCAACGTCCTCCGCTCTGATGTTGTGGCCTTTCGCCAAGTTGGTTTACTTGTCGTAAGGCCAAAGCCTCCTCTTCCCTGCTGGACTTGCCCCACTATGTCTTTGTGCCTCAGGGCTGATGAAGCTTGCTGTACTGCATCAGATGGTGTCCACTTCCAGCCAGTTGCTAGGGGCGGCGCAACAGCACTGATGATCTTGTCTCTAGAGTCCCTCAGTGTCATCTGGAGTCTTACTTTAGAACACTTATATTCCTCTGTTAGACTAGTGAGAGGTAGTTCCAGGACCCCTTTGCCATAGAGGCCGATGTTAGTTAGACATCGTGGGACACCGAGCCATTTCTTCACGTATGAAGTTATGGTTCACTCCATCTTCTCCACAGTTGTTATTGGGGCTTCATAAACGGCCACATTGTCCGAGGAAGGAGTCCAAACTGTTGGCACCAGAGCTTCAGTTTCCCAGGCAGTAGGGTCTGATTGATGTTCTCCAGTCCATTGACAATTTCTTGCCTTAGTTGTTGCACCTGCTCTTTGTCCTTGAGACTTGCGTTATACCATCTTCCCAGGCTTTTAACTGGCTGCTCAGACACTGTTGGTATTGGGTCGTCACCGATACAGAACCTTGTGTCTCTAAGCACCCCCTTGACTATGGAGATGCTTCGAGATTTACTTGGTTTGATTTTCATTCGGGCCCACTTGATGTTCTCCTGCAGCTTTCCAAGTAGCCGCTTGGTGCATGCTGCAGTAGTGGTTAGTGTTGTCATGTCATCCATGTATGCCCTGATGGGTGGCAGACGGAGCCCAGCCCTGGTTCGTTCACCGCCCACCACCCATTTTGAGGCCCTGATGATGATTTCCATGGCCATTGTAAAGGCCAAGGGTGAGACTGTGCAGCCTGCCATGATGCCTACTTCCAAGCGCTGCCATGTTGTACTGAAGTCAGCTGTTGTGAAGCACAGCTGCAGGTCTTGGCAATATTTCTTGACCAGTGTGGTGATGAGCTCTGGTACATGGAAAAAGGCAAAAGATTCCCAAAGGAGTTCATGGGTAACTGAACCAAATGCATTGGCCAGATCGAGGAAGATCACATGTAGGTCTCTCTTGTCCTTCTTAGCTGCTTGGATCTGGTGCCAGATCATGCTTGTATGCTCCAAGCAGCCCGAAAATCCTGGAATTCCTGCTTTCTGTATAGATGTATCAATGTACTTGTTTGTTACCAGATAGGTGGACAGCCTTTGTGATACAATGCTAAAAAAGATTTTTCCCTCGACGTTGAGGAGACATATTGGCCGGAATTGGCTGATGTCTGACGAATCCTTTTCTTTAGGTATTAGCACGCCGCCGGCCCTTCGCCACGCCTTAGGTATTGTTTGCTTCTTCCACACCACCCTCAAGAGCTTCCATAGAAAGCGTAACACATCCGGTGCGTTCTTATAGAGCTTGTATGGTACTCCATTTGGCCCCGGAGCTGATGCTCGCCGGACCGTGTTCTCCACCTCTTTCCATCTCGGAGGGCTGGTGTCCATGTTGAATTCAGGTGGTTGACTAGGCGGGATGTCATGTGGGATGACCAACTGCTCATGCCTTTTCGTGTCTTTGTGGGCCTTTTCCAGGTGTTCCTCCAATTCCTGTTTTGATGTTTTCAAAGTTCCACTTTTTTCCTTTGCGAAGAGGTCTTTGATGAACTTGAAAGGGTTTTTATAGAACCGTGTTCTTGTGTGTTCTTTCTTCTTGCGAAGTTTCCTCAAGTTCTCTGCCTTTCGCAAGGTTGCCAATCGGTTCTTGATGTCCTCTTGGAGTAGCATGAGACCTTCTCTCTCTGCGTCAGTTGCTTTTTTCCATTGCTTTTTCAACTGTCTCCTCTCTCTGATTAGCCTCTCGATCTCCTGCTGCCTCCTGGACTTGATTGGTGTTGGTAATTTCTTTCCACCTCTCCCTTTACTCACCCCAAACCGTTCTTCTCCATAGCTGTAGATTGTGTTGCCCATCCTTTCAAGCTTTTCCACTGCTGTGCCCGCTTGTTGCTCCAATATATGTATAAGGTCACTGTTGACCGTCTCCCACTCTTTCGTTTCAACAGCCTTGGGCCATTTCACTCCAGGTTTGTGCCCTTTGATCTTTCCCTCCAATGGAGGTCTTTGTAGTTGTTGCGTGGGCTCCTCCACCGGCATTTCTGTGCTTGTATCACCCTCTTCAGTGACATGGGTGCTGATGCTCTGCGAACTTTGGTTTGTGTCCCATCGCTGTGCTTCACTCGACTGATTTGACTGGTTGCTTCGTAAGAAGTACTGGTCAATGCGAGGCCCATGTTTCTGCTCTCTCAAGCACTTTTTCTTCCCTTGGTGGATCTTCAAGCCCTTCACTGATGTTAATTTCTCCCAACCACAGATGCACACCTGAAGTTTGTGTCCCGCAGCTGTTGTGGATGTCTCATGTGCCATGCTATCCTTGTCAGTAGTCGTTTCCGTTCCTGGGTCTGTAACCGTGTTATCAATCGGTGAGCCATCTTCCGCCCCCGCTCTCGCAGGCTCTAGGGGTATTCTCTTTATTTTACTTTTAGTAGCATTTAGCGGGTGTCTCCAACTAGCTGAAACAGCGTTGGGGACTGCTGTCATGGGTAGCTAGCCCATGACGGCCCCAGTGGGGTCTGTTCCCTCCTGTCAGCTGTCTCTCCAAGCTGTCACATGGACTTTCCCATGTTGTCAGCTGTCCTTTCACAGCAGTCACTGGACGAGTCCAGATTATCAGAATCAAATACACAGGACAAGATGTTAAGAAGTCCCTTGTGCCAATAGGTGGGGAGCATTTCACGACATTCGTTGATTGTTGAGAGTGGTTGAGAGGGGTAACCTTCAGGACAGTTGGGCACAGGACACATCATCATTGACACACATATATATATATATTTATATAGTTATATATTCATATATAAATATACACCGTTTTGTTTTCTCCTTTATAACATTGTTTACAGAGTACTATGTTTACATATTCTGTTGTGCTGCTGCAAGTAAGGATTTCATTGTTCTAACTGGGACATGAGAGAATAAAACACTCTTAACTCTTGACTTACTCCGCTAATGTGTGGGATAGAACTAGTGTACGGGTGATCGGTGGTCGGGGTGGACTCAGTGTGCTTAAGTGCCTGTTTCCACGCTGTATCTTTAAATTAAACTAAAAACACTAAAACCAGAGGGAGTCTAAAGAAGGGTCTCTACCCGAAACGTCACCCAATTTCTTCTATCCAGAGTTGCTGGCTGGTCCATGGAGTTCCCCCACACAATTAAAGCATGCAATAGTCTTCACCCTACCAGTTACCCAACCAGACGCAACTAAATTTAAGGTAGCTTTTTTTCCCCAAGAACCCTTGTTTGCTTAAGTCCAAGTCAAGAGTCAAGAGAGTTTTATTGTCATGTGTCCCAGATAGGACAATGAAATTCTTGCTTGCTGCAGCACAACAGAATATGTAAACATAATACAGAACAGGAGATAAAAGTTCAGTGTGTTTATATACCATAGACCATATATACACAATAAATAAAGATAGATAGATAGATAGAATGCCTTTTATTGTCATTCAAACAACTTGGTTTGAACAAAATTTTGTTTCCTACAGTTTTTTCATTACAAAAAACCCAAGACCCACACTTAACACAATTTACATAAACATCCATCACAGTGAATCTCCAACACCTCCTCACTGTGATGGAAGGCAAAGTCTTATCTCCTCCCTTTGTTCTTCAAATAAAAGATAACATGCAATAGGCTGTTATTGTTCAGCCCTCCGCCACCTCCAGTTTAAATTCCATTTAGAATATTTATGGAGGACCAGGAAACCAGAAGCAAGAGTTACTCCAGGGAGTTACTCCAGATCCAGGGTCAGGGAGTGATTCTGCGTTGGTTTTCAGTAGTCGCGGCGAGGTGGCGACCGGACAGCAATGGCGGCCAGATCTCCCACGATTCAAAGCGAGGGAGAAAGTGACCAGCGCCGACCAGTTGCCGTGGCAGTGCGCATGCGCAGGGCGGCCAATGATGTGCTGGCCGTGGTTGTGCGCATGTGCAGGGGGGAGGATGTGCTGGCCGTAGCACTGCACATGTGCAAGGCGGCCTGCCGTGTCGGCGGATGAGGAGCGAGTGGAGTGCGGAGCCCGGCGGACAGCACACGGATACGGATGGCGGGCGGAGACGGAGAGTGACAGACAGAGAAAGAGAGAGATAAAGAGGAGGAGCTGCCCAGAGTTGAACGGCAGGTGTCCTGCCTTGGCCGGAGGCTGCCTAGATTTCGAGGCCCTTGGCTTCAGCCTATGAAGCCTAGTGGTAAATCCGGCTCTGTGAGGCCCCCCTAGATCTCGAGGCCCTAAGCTTAAGCTTGTCAAGCTTATACGTAAATCCGGCCCTGGATGTTTCCTATGAATGTAATACGATTAGGAAATGGGGAGATGCAGCGAGACCTGGGTGTCATGGTACACCAGTCATTGAAAGTAGGCATGCAGGTGCAGCAGGCAGTGAAGAAAGCGAATGGTATGTTGGCCTTCATAGCAAGAGGATTTGAGTATAGGAGCAGGGAGGTTCTACTGCAGTTGTACAGGGTCTTGGTGAGACCACACCTGGAGTATTGCGTACAGTTTTGGTCTCCAAATCTGAGGAAGGACATTATAGCCATAGAGGGAGTGCAGAGAAGGTTCACCAGACTGATTCCTGGGATGTCAGGACTTTCATATGAAGAAAGACTGGATAGACTTGGCTTATACTCGCTAGAATTTAGGAGATTGAGAGGGGATCTTATAGAAACGTACAAAATTCTTATGGGGTTGGACAGGCTAGATGCAGGAAGATTGTTCCCGATGTTGGGGAAGTCCAGGACAAGGGGTCACAGCTTAAGGATAAGGGGGAAATCCTTTAAGACCGAGATGAGGAAAAACTTTTTCACACAGAGAGTGGTGAATCTCTGGAACTCTCTGCCACAGAGGGTAGTTGAGGCCAGTTCATTGGCTATATTTAAGAGGGAGTTAGATGTGGCCCTTGTGGCTAAAGGGATCAGGGGGTATGGAGAGAAGGCAGGTACGGGATACTGAGTTGGATGATCAGCCATGATCATATTGAATGGCGGTGCAGGCTCGAAGGGCCGAATGGCCTACTCCTGCACCTATTTTCTATGTATCTATGTATCTATGTATCCAATTTGTGACATCTATGTGTATAGAAATTAGTTAGGACACACATAATGGAGGAAATGGTGCCTCCATGAACCATTACTTTCCTGTGAGATGACTGTAAAAATTATATGTGCCGATGATTTACTGTAATTGGCAGCATGCTAAAGGGCCTGTCCCACTATACGAGTTTACCCAAGAGCTCTCCCGAGTTTAAAAAAAAAATCAAACTCCTGGTGTAAACGTAGAATGTATGTAGCGGGTACGTCGGAGCTCAGGACGTCTCTTAGCGGCTTGTAACACTAATGGCAGGTACTCGGGAAAAGCGGTAAGCTCGTGAAGTTTTTTCAACATGTTGAAAAATGTCCACGAGAGCCCCGAGCACCTACGAGTGGCTATTACCGTAATTCTCCGAGTTCGAATCAGGGGAAACTCATGAGAACTCTTGAATTAGCTTGTACAGTGGGACAGGCCCTTAATGCATTTAGAACCCCCCCATCACATCATAAGGTGAATGCACAGTCTTTTACCCAGGCTCGGAGGTTTAAGGTGAGAGGGGAAAGATTTAATAGGAACCTGAGGGACAACCTTTTCACTCAGAGGGTGATGGGTATATGGAATGAGCTGTCAGAGGATGTAGTTGAGGCAGGTACAATTGTTAATATTGACTAAATTAGAGTTATTATAAAATGGAGGATCTTTGCATCTGCAGGGCCTGCTTGGCCTCTGTCTGTGAAAAGCTACAAGCTGTGAGTTGGCGCCAGCTAATCTGAACCCTAGATTGGTATGCAGGATGGGGAAAGATCCAGATGTCCTCTCTATTGTTAAAATGTATGAGGACTTTGCAGAAGAGCTCAAAGGTGTTGCAGATGCATGATCAGGATTCGCCCGCTGCAAAGGGATTGTAAATACTGTTAATAATGTTGCAAGGTGTTTGTGTTACTGTTTGATGATTGGCTGAAGTGTGAAGCCTTGTTTGAATTGTTATTATACTCCCTGGGAGAATGTTGTATTACTTGATTAATTGACTTCCTTCCAGAAGCTTCTGTAGAAACATTGTAATGTGGTGCTTTGTAATTGGGTTAGGGAACTGTAAATAACACTTTAATGTAATCGATATCTGTGATTGGTTTGAAGGGGCTACCACCCCCATGTAGTTCTGCCCCGCAGGGTCCGATGACCTATAAAGGGTAACCCCACGAGGATCGTTGTCGATCTTCTGGAGGAGCGCTTGGGACTGCATAACCTTTTGGAGGTATCTGCTTGCACGAGGCTGAAGGGCTTGGACAAGCAGAGACAAGGATCGATCCCGCGGTGGTTAGGTATTGTATAGGGAGTTCATTATTGTTTCATAAAATAAAGTTTAGTGGTTCAGTGCTTGATTCAGTGTTTTACTGAACTAGACTAAAGGGGGTCAGCTCTAGGAGCATAATTACATAATGACAACATTTAAAAGACACTTGGACGGGTACATGAATGGGAAAGGTTTAGAGGGAAATGGGTCAAATGCGGGCAGATGGGACTAGCTGACATGGGGGATTTTGATCGACATGGATGAGTTGAGCTGAAGGGCCTGATTCCATGCTGTATGACTTTGTCACCCAATAACTCATAGAATTTATTTTGTGGCAAAAATCATTTGAATAATAGATGTTATTGCTGATTATGAACAAGACGTATCAATGACTGCATGATCTGACCTATGGATAGCTCCAGTTTAGTAGATGACCAACACCTGATAAGAAGTTCATTAAGTTCATTTATCAGAATAATTCAGTAGCATTGTTCATTTATTAATCGTCATCTACTAAATATTGCAGAAACTTGAGTTCCCTTGGCCCTGTTCTGTTCGTGAGGGATCTTGTTCTAGCTCTAACTCATTTTTGGTGCGTGTCAGTCTTTAAAAAAATGTTTTTAGCACTGTTAGGGTAAGTCAGTGTAACAAAGCAGGGAAATGTTGATTTAGTTCCCTCCTTAGCTTTCTCCAGTTATGTGCAGCTTCTTCAGTTTTATTAATGAAGTCAGAAAAATACAAAATGTGACTGCTCTTCCTATGTGGATATTTGTTTGATACTGGCATATCTTACTTATGCATATTATACACACCTTACCCATAGGACTACACTACATCAAAAGCCATTTTTTTCTGAAAGTTAATAGAAACATATTTCTACATTAAAATTGAACACATCCAGATTTGGCCTACTTAGCTGTTTCTTGTGAATGCAACAAAATCCAATTTGTTACATCAATGTGCATTGAGATTGAGTAAAATATACATGATGGGGCAATTTTCCAACTTTACACTCACAGTTGGGTGCTTTGTCCTGCCACCCTCCCTCGTTCCCTACCTCCCACTTTGCAGAGTTGATCACAAAACTTTGGGTACGGACTGTTTACAATTGTTTGCATTTATTGAGCTCTTTTTAAATAGCAAATCATCCCAAAATGCTTTACAGAAATATAGTCAGGCATATATTGACCTAACTAATGAAGGGGAGATTTAAGGTGGAGAACTAGCTTGGTCACTCATATAGAATTTGAGGGGAATGTTTGAAGAAATTGTCCACTTATGATGGCACATAGAGTTGCTATCTTGCAGTAACAGAGACCCGGGTTCTAAAATGATGTGGGATACTGTCTGTGTGGAGTTTGCAGATTCTCCCTGTGACTGTGTGGGTTCCCTCTGAGTGCTCCAGATTCCACCCACATACCAAAGATGTGAGGGTTGGTTGGTTAATTGGCTTTTGTAAATTGCATCTAGAATGTAAAGAGTGGATGAGAAACTGGGATAACAAAGAATTAGTGTAAATGGGTGATCAATAGTCGGCGTGGACTTGGTGGGCTGTACGCTTATTTCTATTCTTGTTTCTATGTATCTCCCAAACTGAACTGAAAGATGTTAGAATTGAAGGGATGTAGGTTCCTCAAGAATGTATAAGCTTGAGGAAGTTACAGAGAGAGATTTTGAAGGACTGGAACCCAAGCTTACAAAGGAAAACTAAATCCAGATCCCAGATTTCTGATTGCCTTCCAAAAGGCCTCCATCCAGCAAGATCACCACCACCAGAGGAATTCAGGGTCATTAACCAAGCACTGGTCTCATTACAGTGCTGGGCATTCACCGCTCGCTGAATGTTTGTAGTATTTGCTTTCATAGAAACATAGAAACATAGAAACATAGAAAATAGGTGCAGGAGGAGGCCATTTGGCCCTTCGAGCCAGCACCGCCATTCATTGCGATCATGGTTCATCGTCCCCAATCAATAACCTGTGCCTGCCTTCGCCCCATATCCCTTGATTCCACTAGCCCCTAGAGCTCTATCTAACTCTCTCCTAAATCCATCCAGTGATTTGGACTCCACTGCCCTCTGTTGCAGGGAATTCCACAAATTTCAACACCCAACACTGACTCCTCTCTGACTGGTAGATTACCTGCAACTCCCACCTTCAATGCAAGGTTTTCCATTGCATTTCCAGCAAAATCTAGGTTGGCATTGCAAAAGCAGCTCTGAGCTGCATATTTAATACTTCTCATACTTTAGCTTGAACTATTGCAGTCTGGTAACCCTTAATAACTGTTAATTTATTGTTTAGATTATTGCATATTCATTTGTTGCAGTTGAATTATTGTGCCTGTAAAAGCTGCAGCAAATAAGAATATCATAGATCCATTCCTTGTGCATATGACCATTAAACACTCTTGACTCTTAATATTTTCTTCTTGACATACTTTTGTTTACCTGTATGTTTTCACCTCTAGTTTTAAAACGTACCATTTTGTTTGCATTCTCAATTATTGTTTCCTAGAGTCATAGTCATAGAGTGACATAGTGTGGAAGCAGGCCCTTTGACCCAACTTGCCCACACCGGCCAACATGTCCCAACTACACTGGTTGGCCCATATCCCTCCAAACCTGTCCAATCCATGTACCTGTCTAACTGTTTCTTAAATGCTGGGATAGTCCCAGCCTCGACTACCTCCTCTGGCAGCTTGTTGCATACACCTACCACCTTTAGTGCGAAAAGGTTACTCCTCAGATTCCTATTAAATCTTTTCCCCTTCACCTTAAACCTATGTCCTCTGGTCCTCGATTCACCTGCTCTGGGCAATAGACTCTGTGCATCTACCCGACCTACTCATCTCATCATTTTATACACCTCTATAAGTTGACCTCTCATCCCCCTGCCCTCCAAGGAATAGAGTCCCAGCCTTCTCAACCTTTCCCTATAGCTCAGACCCTCTAGACCTGGCAATATCCTTGTAAATCTTCTCTGTACCCTTTCCAGCTTGACAATATCTTTCCTATAACATGGTACCCAGAACTGAACCCAATACTCTAAATACAGCCTCATCAACATCTTGTACAACTGCAACATGACTGCAACTACTCTGACTGATGAAGGCCAATGTGCCAAAATCCTTATTGACCACCCAATCTACCTGCGACTCGACCTTCAACCATGCACCTGTATTCCTAGATCCCTCTGCTCTACAACACTTCCCAGAGCCCTACCATTCACTATGTAGGCCTGCCCATGTTAGACTTCCCAAAATGCAACTCCTCACATTTCTCTGTATTAAATTCTATCAACCATTCCTCAGACCACCTGGCCAATCGTTCAAGATCCTGCTGCAATTCTTCACAACCATTTGAAACCATTTTTCACAACCATCCTATTTACAAAATGTTATTTTTTTTACATCTCCCACATATTGGTGCATTCTGTTATTCCTTATAATTCACAATTGCAGCTTTTGGACTTCATCTGTGATCTCAATCTTCAATCTTTGCAGATGAATTAGTTAACCACATTCCTCCATAAATTATGCTGAAAGACTTTGAAAGTATAAATTCACCCTCACTGGCTTGTGCTGAACATCCGACTTCATTGTGGGCATGTGTTGTGCTTTGAGGCTGGTATTCAGCCCCATATCTTCAATGGAACTAAATGTCAAAATCAAAGCTCACAACTGATCAGGTAACCAAACTTCTAGCTTTCTTTCCAGTTTGAGCAATGGCTTCCAGTCAACACTCCTTCAAAATTCAATTTAAACCTATTCATTCCATGCTGTTGCCTTTACATACATTTACCGAGGTGATCCAGCAGCAAAATTCGGTGATCCAAATTCGTTCATCTATTTCCATCTATTTCCATCGCATTCAAGCCAATCTGAAAAGATGATAAATCTGCAATACCTCTTAGAAAATCTGAAGAAGGGTCTCGACCTGAAACGTCGCCTATTCCTTCGCTCCAATTAGATGCTGCCTCACTCGCTGAGTTACTCCAGCTTTTTTGTCTATCTTGGAAATATATGCTCACTTGCCGTGATTCCCTTATTTTGCCGTAATTAAAAAAAACAGCTCATAATACAGGCAGAATAGTACTCACAGAAGAGTTGAGGTTTTTATTAAGGCAAAGTGTGGCATCTGGAAAATGATGCTTGGAGTATACTGTATATGGATGGGAGGCATTTTAAAATGTAAATGATCAATTCTGCGGTGCCTTCTCTCTCGACGGTTAATAAACATTGGAATGAAACTATGTCCCTTTTGGGTGATAATAATTCACAATGTAATTTTTAGCAGTAGAATTATTTCAAGTGACGATTAGGAAAAGGCATATTTGCAAAATTTGCTTATCTGTCTTAATGGTCAGGCTAAGGATCCATAAGT
This sequence comes from Malacoraja senta, assembly GCA_038087875.1. Classification (NCBI taxonomy): domain Eukaryota; kingdom Metazoa; phylum Chordata; class Chondrichthyes; order Rajiformes; family Rajidae; genus Malacoraja; species Malacoraja senta. The sequence continues at coordinate 20,233 of JAXLNO010001892.1, read as the reverse complement.
TGACAGGATGAGAGTATAAAAATGTCTCCTGTAAAAGCCGGGTACGTGATGTCTGCACACATGCAGTTTCTAATACTGGCAATAATTTCACGACAAAGTGTTATTTCTGGCAGAGCTCATTTGCTGGGAAATAGCAGCAGGTTCTCTGGCTGACCTTCCCCTCCACAGTCGAAGAATACTGAAAATGACACAGACTCTCACGGGAGATGGTGGAAGCAGTATTGATTCATTCAAATGTAAATTAGATAGATTCTTTCACAAAGTAACATTTTGAGATACAGTATATGAATAATTTGAAATTTTACTTGTGATAAATATAACACGCTTGGGTGGAAAAGGTGACTCTCGTTCTATGGTTCCCACTAGGGCTTTCTTGTTCCTTTGCAGGGTCTGTAGATTGAAACTATTTAAACTACAACGTATGATTAATCAACAATTCCATTATCATTTGTACAGTGTGACTACCAGGATAGTAAAAACCAAACAAGATCGACCATAGTTTTTCTCAATATTCTGTTATAATAGTCCTATACAAGCCAGGCACTATTCTAACGAGGTTTGAACTGCACCCTCATACATATAGAGTCACAGAGTCATACAGCATGGGAACAGGCCCTTCGGCCCAACTTTCCCACACCAACCAACGTGTCCCATCTATACTAGTCCCTATACTATACTACCTGCGTTTGGCCCATATCCCTCTACACCTGTCCTATCCATGCACCTGTCTCAATGTTGGCATAGTCCCTGCCTCAACTACATCCTCCGGCATCTCGTTCCATACACCCATGACCCTCTGTGTGAAAAAGTTATCCCTCAATTTCCTATTAAATCTTTTCCCCTCCTCCCCTTAAACCTATATCTTCTGGTTCTTGATTCCCCTGCTCAGGGCAAGAAACTCAGTCTGTCTACCCAATCTATTCCTCTCATGACTTTGTACACCTCTATAAGATCACCCCTCATCCTCCTGCACTCCAAGGAATAGAGTCCTAGCCTTCTCAACCTCTCCCTGTAACTTATGCCCTCGAGTCCTGGCTTCATCCTCATAAATTTTCTCTGCACCCTTTTCAGCTTGACAATATCTTTCTTAATATGGTGTCCAGAACTGAACACAATGCTCTAAATGCGGCCTCACCAAAGTCTTATATAACTGCAACATGACCTCCCAACATCTGTACTTATCTGTACAACATCTGACTGATGAAGGCCAATGTACCAAAAGTCTTTTTGACCACCCTATGTACCTGTGGTGTCACTTTCAAGGAACTATGTACCTGTACTCCAAGATCTTTCTGCTCTACAATGCTCCCCAGAGACCTACCATTCACTGTGAGGGTCCTCTTCATGTTAGTCTTTCAAAAATGTAACACCTCACTTTTCACAGTATTAAATTGCAGGAAGTACATGTAAAAGATAAACAGTGCAGCTCAGGAACAGATGCCTCAGCCCATTATATCTGCTCTGACAATGATGCCAATCTACATTAATCCCACATGCCAGAACAAGTTCCTTTTCCCCCAATTCCATGTCTCCAAATGCTTCTATCTTAACATTAAACATCGATGACAGAGCACAGGAACAGGTCCTTCAGGCCACAATGTCTGTGCTGGACATGATGCGAAAATAAACGTCACTATTCTATCAGTTTCCATCATCATCCCGCCACCACAACTCGGAACTTGTGTTAAAAACATGTAGAAAATTAGTAATGGTATTACTAATATGTAAAATATTGGAACTAATATCACCCAAGATATTACAAGAATATACAAAAGATATCTGAAAGTTGGTAATAGTACCATTATTATGTAAATTACACCAACTAATATCACATAAAGTTATTACGAAAAGCTACACAAAATATCTGGCATGAGATTAGATGTACAGAAATGTTACAAGCTATAATAAAGTACCGTGCATTGCTGCAGCTTTTGTACTCCAACGTTTATCCATAGATTCTAACTCATAACTACTGCTATCATGTATCCAATAGAACCACCTCCAACTCCAATTTTGGACACAACCCTAAAATGGTTCCTGTCAGTACAGGTGTTTCAGATGTGACTATAGTTTCTGTAATAAGCTATCCATTCATTTTCCATTATGACATACTCAATCCTGTATAGAACATAAAACATGGTACAATACAGCACATGAATAGGCGCGTTAGCCAATGATGATTGTGCTGTACACGATACCAAATTAAACAAATCTCCATATCCTTCCATTCCCTGCATATTCATGTGCCTATCTCAAAGCCTCTTGAACCTCACTGTCATAGATGCTTACATCACCACCCAAGGTAGCACCTTCCAGATACCTACCGCTCTCTGTGTAACAATTTTTCACTCCATCCTTAAAACTATGCCTCGAGTATTTGATATTTCCACCCTGAGCTAGTCTTTTTTGTCTGCAATGGCCAATATCACACAGTTGTTTTGATTTATAATCCTGTCTAAATGTCTTTGAAATATTTTAATTGTACTCACTTCTAACTCTTCCACTGAAATCTCATTCCATGTACCCACCACCTTCTGCGTGAAAACTTGCCTCTGTGGTCCCCTTTAAATCTTTCTCCTTTCACCCTTTCACCTTAACCAGTGTCCCCCTAGCTTTAGACTCTCCTACCCTGGGAAAAAGACTGTGTCCATCCACCTTATAAATTACTATCAGGTTACCCACTCAGCGTCCTTCGCTCTAGAGAAAACAGTCCCAGACTACCCAGTTTCTCCTTATAACTTAAGCTGTCTGGTCCTAGCAACATCCTTATGATTTTTTTCTGCACCCACTCCACTTTACTCACAACAATATGGTAACCAGAGCTGCACACAGTTGTAACATGACTTTTGTACTCAGTACCCTGTCTGATGAAGGCAAGTGTGCCATATGACTTCTTCACTTCTCTGTCTCCCTCTGCTACCACTTTCAGGGAACTATGTACTTGTATCCCAAGTTATATCTATTCAGCAACACTCCCCAGGGCCCTAACGTTTACTGTGTATGTCCAGCACTGGTTTAAATGTTCAAAACACATCACTTTGCACTTATCTTAGTTAAATTCAATCTACCATTCCTTTTCCACTTTCCGAGTCAATCTAGATCCTGTTGTAACCTTAGACAGCTTTCTTCACTGTCCACCATACCACTAATTTTGGTGTTATCGGCAAACCGTAATCAGGCATCCTACATTCTCAATGAAATCATTGTTATATTTGGCATACAAAATGGGACACTGCACTGATCTTTATGTGGCGCACCACTCATCATAGGCCTCCAATATAAAAAAGAAACCTGCACTACCACTCACTAACTCCTTCCAACAAGCCAAATTTGTATCCAAATAGCAAGCTCATCCTGGATAATATATGATCCCACCTCCAAGAGCAATCCACCACGTGAAACCTTGTCAAAATCCTTGGTAAAGCCCATGTAGACAACAAGATATGTGTTGATGGTAATGTGGGGAGAATTTGTGACAGCAAAACATAGTCTTAATGTTGTGTTGTGGCTGTCCAAATAACTGAAGCCTTACACCATGATAAAGGTCCAAAGACTTTATTAACGACATAGACTTTATTAACGACATAATCATTCTAGCACGTTTTTCTAATAATACGGGAACCAGGCAGGGAGGGTTACTGTAAAGCTGGTGGGCGTAACTACAAAACCATCTCATAACATGAGTGACACTGATCTACATCCTCCCTCTTAAAGAATCAACAACAGTACAAACCCATTAACTAAGTACGGCATGCATAGAATAGAATAGAATAGAATAGAAACTTTATTTGCCACACGACCAGGGTTGGTGGTAATTGGGTTCGGTACATGATGGTACACTGCTTTAGCACATTAACACTAATAACAACACAGATCATAATAATAATAATAAAGCACATCACAAATCACAAATCTCACCAACAATACATGGTGCAAAAGAACAGACAAAAACCATAGACAAGACACTGTATACATCAAAGTCAAAAAGTTATTGGAGGGAATTAAGTGTTCTTATTGCTGAGGGGAAGAAACTGTTTTTAAAATGGGTGGATTTTGTAGCAATTGATAATAAGCTGGAGGAAAGTGAAACATAATCAGGGTACTTCACAACCGGCTTACAAACATGACCAGCACGTGTACGATAGAGACCATCTCCGATCTTTCTCCCTGGGGACAGAGCAGGTGGCTGCACAGGTGAAGGAGACTGCACCAGTATTCCTGTAGACGAAGCAGGAGACTGTGGCACAGGTAAAGTCGTCACTGGCAGAGGAGCCGTTGCAGACGCGGGTTGTTGTGTTGGTGGAGGGGGAAGAGTGCTGCTAGACACAGACGGAAGTGCACTAGTACGGTCTGGATAATACGGAGGAGGAACTGGCTCATTCACAGGCAGGATATGTTGTCTGTTCCGCCTGTACGTGCCGCCATCGGCACTGACAATATATGAGGGTGGCTCAGAAGCAATTCCAGAAATCACACCAATACGGTCATGGCCTTTGTCAGTCTGTAAACGGACCACTTGCCCCTTGGCCTACTTGTTTTTTCAAACCATTGTTTTTGAATGTCACGCTTCTGTTGTAACTTGGATTGAACCTCCTCAGGTGGAATCACCTGTGGGATCAATGCCTGATCCACCACAGGCACCGTAGCACGGGTCTGCCTCGACAATAAACAATGAGCGGGTGAACCCAAAATGGGGTCACAGGAGATGTTGCGTAAGTTGAGCAGATCCAGGAATACATCGGATTTAGCTCTGTGTGAACGTTCCATGAGCTGTTTGGCACTTTTGACAGCTCGTTCAGCCAGCCCATTAGACTGTGGATATTCAGGGCTGCTGGTAATGTGGTGAAAATTCCAGCAAACTCCATGAAGTATTGGCTGGTGAATTGACTGCCGTTGTCAGTTAGCAGTCTGCCCGGAGATCCGTGGACTGAGAAATGGCGAGATAACTTCGAAATCACTCTGCTGGAAGTGGGGCTGCTAAGAAAATCAATGTCAAACCATCCTGAATACGAATCGACGAGTACCAGGTACTGCTTGCCATGCCAATCAAATATGTCAGCTGCCACTGTAGACCATGGGAGTGCAGGTACCAGATGTGAAAGAAGTGGTTGCTTTTGTTGGTGAGGTGCCAAGATGTTACACACTGCACAGGATGCCACATTCTCGGTGATGTAATCGGCCATGCCTGGCCAGTAAATCATGCTTTTTGACCGTAGGACAGTAGCATCAGCGCCTGGTTGCCTTGCATGGACAGCGTTAAAATACTGGTTGTGCAGTGAAGCAGGGACCACAGCCTTGAGTCCTTTTAAAACAATGCCACCATGCAGCACTAGCTCATCACGGACGGCAAAGAAAGGCCGGTCTGGCAGCGGAACGTTGTAGTGTTTGTCTGGCCAGCCGCGCTAAATGATGGAGGCGAGCAATTGTAGGGTACTGTCAGCAGCTGTGTGGGCAACTAAATCCTCCACACAGGACGAGGGGATAAAAGACATGGCCATTACAATAAAGTCATGATCTGGCGAGGGCGGATTCTCGCAGGTCTTCCGGGGTGCGCGAGAGAGAGTGTCAGCCAGGTGCATATCCTTACCACGTTTGTGGATCAGAACAATGTCACATTTTTGAAGTTGCAGCAACATCCGCTGTAGGCGCATCGGAGAGGTGTGGATCGGTTTGTTGAAAATGCTGATCAGAGGTTAGTGGTCAGTTCAACCGTGACTGTGTGACCAAAGATAAAATCGTTGAATTTCTTGCAGGCGAAAACAACCGCCAACAGCTCTTTCTCAATTTGGGCATATCGTTGTTCTGTGTCAGTCATGGTGCGCGAGGCATAGGCAAGAGGCTTATTGCCGTTAGCATCATTTTGAAGACATGCTGCACCTAATCTGTGTTGCGAGGCATCACAAGGTAGTTTGGGATCAAAGTAAGCCCGAGTAGGAGCACTAGACATCTGCTGCTTAAGAGTGTCGAACACTTTCTGTTGTTGCTCGTGCCAAGTCCAAGCAGTGTCTTTGTGCTGGTAAAGGCGGAAGAGTGCCGCTAGACACAGACGGAAGTGCACTAGTGCGGTCTGGATAATACACAGGAGCAACTGGCTCGTTCACAGGCAGGATATGTTGTCTGTAGACAAAAGTGCTGGAGAAACTCAACGGGTGCAGAAGCATCTATGGAGCGATGGAAATAGGCAACGTTTCGGGCCGAAACCCTTCTTCAGACTGATGTAGGGTGAGGGGGGCGGGGAGAAGAAAGGAGAAAGGAAGAGGAGGAGCCCGAGGGCTGAGGGAGAGCTGAGAAGGGGAGGAGACAGCAAGGGCTACTAGAAATTGGAGAAGTCAATGTTTATGCCACTAGGGTGCAAACTGCCCAAGCGGAATATGAGGTGCTGCTCCTACAATTTCCGGTGGTGCTCACTCTGGCCATGGAGGAGGCCCAGGACAGAAAGGTCGGATTTGGTATGAGAGGGGGACTTGAAGTGCTGAGCTGAGATCAGGTTGGTTAATGCGGAACGAGCGGAGGTGTTCGGTGAAACGATCGCCAAGCCTACGCTTGGTCTCACCGATGTAGATCAGCTGACATCTAGAGCAGTGGATGCAATAGATGAGGTTGGAGGAGATGCAGGTGAGTTTTTTTGCTGAGACCCGCTGAGTTCCTCCAGCACTTTTGTATACCTTCGATTTTCCAGCATCTGCAGTTCCTTCTTAAACAGGATATGTTGTCTGTTGTGCCTGTAGGTGCTGCCATCAGCACTGACAATATACAAGCGTGGCTCAGAAGCAATTCCAGAAATCACACCAATACGGTCATGGCCTTTGTCAGTCTGTAAACGGATCCCACTTCTGACACCATGTTGTGTTGCGGCTGTTCAAATAACTGAAGCCTTACACCATGATAAAGGTCCAAAGACTTTATTAATGACATAGCATAGGTAACTTCATGCTAGCACGTTTTTCTAATAATGCGGGAACCAGGCAGGGAGGGTTACTGTAAAGCTAGTGGGCGTAACTACAAAAGCATGACTCATAACATGAGTGACACTGATCTACAACTACCACTCTCTAATTCCTTCCAACAAGCCAATTTTGTATCCAAATAGCAAGCTCATCCTGGATAATATGTGATCCCACCTCCAAGAGCAATCTACCACATGAAACATTGTCAAAATCCTTGGTAAAGCCTATGTAGACAACAAGATATGTGTTGATGGCAATTTGGGGAGAATTTGTGACAGCAAAACATAGTCATAATGGGTTGAAATAACCATTCCATGCCATAAAGAATTGTGGTAAAGGAAGTTCTATGAGTCCTGGTCAATAGATATCTCACAACAAACCATTAAAACAAGTAATTGTTGTATTCAAGAGAGAGTTAGGTGTAGCTCTTAGGGCTAACAGAATCAAGGGATATGGGGAATAAGCAGGAATAGGGTACTGATTCTGGATGATCAGCCATGATCATATTGAACGGCAGTGCTGGCTCGAAGGGCCGAATAATAATAATAATAATAATGCATTTTATTTGCTGACGCCTTTCTGGACACCCAAGGACACCTTACAGGACATAAAATCACAATACATTTATCAATATTAAAATCTAGGTGATTAACAAAAAACAAACAAAAAATAAATACACAAAACATTTAAGTCATTAAAGTCAGGGTGAACATGTTGAAAGTTATGTCGGGTATGCTAATCTAAACAGGTGTGTTTTGAGTTGTGATTTGAATTGATCGATAGTGTCCAGGTGACGGATGGGAGGTGGGAGACTGTTCCAGAGACGTGGGGCAGAGCAGCTGAAGGCTCTGGCACCCATGGTGCTGAGTCTAAATGTCGGGACAGTTAAAATTGCAGCTGAGGAGGAGTGAAGGGCTTAATTAGGAAAGGGAAATAGATTATGAAAGAAAACTGGCAGGGAACATAAAAACTGACTGCAAAAGATTTATAGATATGTGAAGAGAAAAAGATTAGTTAAAACAAATGTAGGTCCCTTCCAGTCAGAAACAGGCGAATTGATCATGGGGAACAAGGACATGACAGACCAATTGAATAACTACTTTGTCTTCACTAAGGTAGACATAAATAATCTGACGGAAATAGCATGGGACCGGGGGTCAAATGTGATGGAGGAACTGAGTGAAATCCAGGTTAGCCGGGAAGTGGTGTTAGGTAACTTGAATGGATTAAAGGCCGATAAATCACCAGGGCCAGATAAGTTGCATCCCAGAGTACTTAAGGAAGTAGCCCCAGAAATAGTGGATGCATTAGTGATAATTTTTCAAAACTCTTTAGATTCTGGAGTAGTTCCTGAGGATTGGAGGGTAGCTAATGTAACCCCACTATTTAAAAAGGGAGGGAGAGAGAAAATGGGGAATTAAAGAACAGTTAGTCTAACATCGGTAGTGGGGAAAATGCTAGAGTCAGTTATTAAAGATGGGATAGCAGCACATTTGGAAAGTGGTGAAATCATTGGACAAAGTCAGCATGGATTTATGAAAGGTAAATCATGTCTGACGAATCTTATAGAATTTTTCGAGGATGTAACTAGTAGATTGGATAAGGGAGAACCAGTGGATGTGTTATATCTGGACTTTCAGAAGGCTTTCAGCAAGGTCCCACATAAGAGATTAGTATGCAAACTTAAAGCACACGGTATTGGGGGTTCAGTATTAATGTGGATAGAGAACTGGCTGGCAGACAGGAAGCAAAGAGTAGGAGTAAACGGGTCCTTTTCAGAATGGCAGGCAGTGACTAGTGGGGTACCGCAAGTCTCAGTGCTGGGACCCCAGCTATTTACAATATATATTAATGACCTGGATGAGGGAATTGAATGCAACATCTCCAAGTTTGCGGATGACACGAAGCTGGGGGGCAGTGTTAGCTGTGAAGAGAATGCAAGGAGGCTGCAAGGTGACTTAGATAGGTTGGGTGAGTGGGCAAATGCATGGCAGATGCAGTATAATGTGGATAAATGTGAGGTTATCCACTTTGGTAGCAAAAACAGGAAAGTAGACTATTATCTGAATGGTGGCCGATTAGGAAAAGGGGAGATGCAACGAGACCTGGGTGTCATGGTACACCAGTCATTGAAAGTAGGCATGCAGGTGCAGCAGGCAGTGAAGAAAGCGAATGGTATGTTATCATTCATAGCAAAAGGATTTGAGTATAAGAGCAGGGAGGTTCTACTGCAGTTGTACAGGGTCTTGGTGAGACCAACCTGGAGTATTACGCGTACAGTTTTGGTCTCCTCATCTGAGGAAAGACATTCTTGCCATAGAGGGAGTACAGAGAAGGTTCACCAGACTGATTCCTGAGATGGCAGGACTTTCATATGAAGAAAGACTGGAGAGTGGTGAATCTGTGGAATTCTCTGCCACAGAAGGTAGTTGAGGCCAGTTCATTGGCTATATTTAAGAGGGAGTTAGATGTGGCCCTTGTGGCTAAAGGGATCAGGGGGTATGGAGAGAAGGCATGTACAGGATACTGAGTTGGATGATCAGCCATGATCATATTGAATGGCGGTGGAGGCTCGAAGGGCCGAATGGCCTACTCCTGCACCTATTTTCTATGTTTCTATGTTTCTACGTTTCTATTTTTCTAATTCATTTCAATGTTTTTCTTTCATTACAGCAGTGGCTTCATTTCCAAAGCCTTTCATGGGTGTAAAAGTGCTTTGTGATCTTAACGCAAAATGTTTTCTCTGCCTTGAAACATTAATTTTCTCTTTCTCCAGGTGTCGCCTGACATTTCTTCATTTGTTCACATGACCGCTTCTCACTCTTAAAAAGTGTTGTCTGCTTATGTGTAATTTAATTTTTCTCTGTCCTTGATAAGACAGCAGTTCCATTTAAAATCCCCTGAAATGTGCAAACCGATCAGTAAATAAAAGAAAAAAAATCCTGATTTATACATAAACTGAATGTCATCCTTTGTAATCCTGCATGCAGACCAACAGTTTTGCAATTTGATCTGTGAGATCCTACAACAAGTATATCAAAAACTGCACAGGATTAAGTTTGTTTGACATTCTCCGGAACATAAATCCAATAGGATTTACAGTTTGCCTTGCAGGATATATTCTAAAAACACATAAAACTTCTTCCATTTGATTGTAGCATATGTTAACCTTTCTATGGCTGCAATAAATTACATGCAGTTTCTTGTGAGGGAGAATTGTTTGAGATAGCCTGATGTGGGGTGGCTTCTACCAATGGAAATGACGAATGTCAAGGGTGGGGGGTGAGGTAGAGTGCGGAACAGTATAATTTGCAGATGTTTGTTAGTTGTGTGCAGAATTAAGCATAATTTTGTGATGAGTTAATTGACCCATGTAAATTGCCCGTAAATGAACTCCCGACAGGCCATGTGTGACAGAAGAATTCCCGACAGGCCACGGTTTAAGCCGGCAACAGGCCTGACTCACCCAACCGAGAACCTGCCTGGAGCCCGAGCATGTCCTCTGCTCAACCTGAAGACTGGGAACCAATGGGGAGGTGGAGGCAGTCGGCAATGGCAGCAGATGCTGGACAAAGAACCCGGGTCTTACCCTCCAGGTCGGTTGTGGAAGGCGCCCCCGGGGCACAAAGGCTGAAGGTGGCTGGGCGAGGAAAGGGATGTTGGCTCATGGGATGAATAGGATGGAGGCTGCTGGTACTTGGCGGGAAAACCTGGTGACTCATGCATATGGACATGCATATGGCTGTTTCTATGCATTGCATAATTAATCGGGGATTGTACTTAAGAATGACAATTACATTACTGATCTGAGTGCAAAAATGCAAAAAAAGAATTTCATTTTACCTTGGTACGTGATAATAAATAAACATGAAATCATTGGAGGTGTTTGATAGAATCCAAGGATTGTTGATACAAATGTGGGGAGAACAAATTGCGTCATGGTAGGATCTGTTTAAAAATGGGTGTTTGAGAGTCATCATGGACTCGGTGAGTCAAGAGTTCTGTTCCCATGCTGTATTTCTCTATTTTTGCATGAACCATGAGAGTGCAGAATGGAAACTGTTGAGCTAATTTCTACAGCACCCAGAGACACATTCAAGTCAAGTCAAGGTTGTTGTCATATGCACGGTACAGTGAGGTACAAGGACAATAGAAATCATGCTTGCAGCAATATCACAGGCATATAGACTCAGACAATGACAAAAAAACATACATGATACATAAATTACACATAAATTCTACGTGAAAAGAAAGATTGTGTGAAAAACAAGACTTTGATGCAAAACAAGTCCATGGTAGTGCAAGAGGTGGTCTGAATTGTTCCATTCCCAAGGTATGGATGAAGGTTGTGCAGTTTGGTTCAAGAACATGATGGTTATACAAAAGTAACTGTTCCGCAACCTAGTGATGTGGGACTTCAGGCTTCGGTGCTTCCTCCTAATAAGTGGGAATGGCTCAGATGGTAGGGTCCTTGAGATTGATGTTGCCTTCTTGAGGCATCACCTCATGTATATTCAAGAATCAAGAATCAAGTTTCCTTTATTGTCATTCAGACCTTTCGGTCTGAACGAAATTGTGATGCCTGCAGTCATACACAGAACCAATAATAACAAAACATACAATAAACACAAATTAAACATCCACCACAGTGAGTTCACCAAGCACATCCTCACTGTGATGGAGGCAAAGTCTTAGTCTCCGTCTCTTCCCTCCTTGTGCTCCCTCTGCGCTGAGGCGATCGATCCAGGCCGAAGATGCCGCCCTCCAGTCCAGCGGACCTCCGTGGTGATGTCGCCGCCGCCGAAACGCCGTCTCCGCACCGAGGCGGCCTGCCACAGCATCAGCCCCGGGTCCCGCAGTCTCCGCTCCGGGCCACAGCACCAGCTCCAGGTCCCGCAGTCTCCGCTCCGGACCCCGCTGTATCAGCTCCAGGCCCCGCAGTCTCCGCTCTGGACCCCGCTGTATCAGCTCCAGGTCCCGCAGTCTCCGCTCCGGACCACGCTGCATCAGCTCCAGGCCGCCGCCGAAAGCCAGAACGCCGCACCAGCAAGTCGGGCCACCGCTGCCTCAGCCCCGAAGACGGCCAGCATCTCGTTGGTAAGTCCTGGTTGGCTCTGCCTCCGTAGCCTCGGGGTCGGTCACAGGATGGAGGCGGCCAGCCCCGCCATTAGGCCTCACCGCAGACGGAGGCAAGGAAGTGGGATACGACATGAAAAAGTCGCATTCCCCCGGAAGAGAAGACAGAGGACATGTTTCTCCCCCCCTAACACAACCCAACAAACCAAAACTTAACAAAACAAGACAAAAAAAACAACAGAAAAAAGCAAAAACAGACGGACTGCAGGTGAGCCGCAGCCGATTAACAGCGCCGCCACTTCTTTAGTTGACTGGGAATCTCCTCAACCGTATCCACAGTAACCTCCATCAACTGATGACGACACCTCCACCCACTGACTTCATAGACAAAGCCCTACTTTTTCCTTACCTAAGTTCCGACCCTTCTTCCCCATCTCATAGCTTATCTCTGTTATGCCCCTGTCCCACTTAGGAAACCTGAACGGAAACCTCTGGTGACCTTGGGCTCCACCCAAGGTTTCCATGAGTCGCCAGAGGTTTTGGTCACTCGCCTGGAAAGCCTCGACCGAAGCGTGAGCTGCATCTACCGACCAAAGATCCTACAGGATCTTTGCTACCGACCGCACACACACACACACAAACACATCGCGAAGGTGGGGGCCAGGGACAGTGGAGGAGCACTGTCTGTGCGATGAAGAGGATGTTAAACAGCTGCCACAGAGCACGGTAAGTCCTTTAGAGAGCACGGGAGAGAAGGGGAAAGAAGGGGAGAGAAGGACAGAGAAGGGGAGAGAGAAGGGGGGAGAAGGGGAGAGAAGGGGAGAGAGAAGGGGAGAGACGGGGGAGAACGGGAGAGAAGGGGAGGGAGAAGGAGTGGAGACAGTTTAAAGAAGTTTAATGTAGTTAGCGGGCATTTTACCTACCGGCGGATCTTCTAAGTCCTGAAAACCAAAGATCCTGTAGGATCTTTGCTGAAAACTCCAATGAGCCAATCAAAATGGCCGGTCAGCGAAGGAGATTGCCTTCGACTGCCTGTAAAGGCCCTGTCCCATGGGCATGCGACTCCATGCGGCAAGCACGACCTAACCGCAAGCGGAGGCCGCGCGGAGGTCGAATGATCCCCGTATAGGGCCGGTCCCACCAGCATGCGGCTGCATGCGGCAAGCGCTACCAAATCGGAAGCGGGGGCCGCGCGGAGGTCGAGTGCCGTCAAGACAGTGCGTACGGCGGCGAGGCGGTGCGCATGGCCGTTGAGGCGGCTGCGTGCGGCGGCGAGGCGGTGCGCACGGCCGTCGATGCGGCGCGCACGGCTTCGATGCGGCAGGCCGTTGCCGCACGGAATTTTTGAACAGTGTCAGTTTTTCGGAGCACCGCGCGATGTCGGGACCAGCTCCGCACAACTCCATGCGTCTCCCGCGATCGAAGTGGGACCGGCCCCGCGACCTCCGCTCGGCCCCCGCACGGCACCCGCTTGCGGTTAGGTCACGCTTGCCACATGGAGTCGCATGCCCGTGGGACAGGCCCTTAAATAAATAGCAACCCCACTCCACTGGCTTCGACCAAACGTCAACCTATTTTTAGTCGAGGCTGGTTTTGATTTTGTTGAAATAATCACAGGAACATAGAAGAAGCCTCGACTACGCGGAAACCACTTTCGACCATTAGGGAGAGTGACCAAAACCTCCGGGAACCTCACGGAAAGCTTGTGTGGGGCGCAAGGTCACCAGAGGTTTCCGTTCAGGTTTCCTAAGTGGGACAGAGGCATTACACTCATTATTTGTTTTATTGAAGGATATTTAAAGGACAGGACTCAGAGAGAACTTCTCTCCACTTCTTTAAATAATCTGTATGATCTTTTACATCTATCCTAGGGGCTGTGATACTTGAAATGCATCAGCCCCTTGTATCTTGCATTAGCGCTATATACAACCATTGCTGGATCCAGTCTTCTACGATCACATATTTGATTGTGGGTTAATTGCGTGAGGGGCCAGCAATTCTTAAAACAAGCCTACAAAATTTGTGATGAAAGATCATCAACTTAAAATCTTAATGCTCTTCTTTTTTTCACAAATACTGCCTGGCTTGCTGAGTATTTCCAGCAATTTCTATTTAGAATATCTGCAATAACAAAAGCTGGACTGCATTCTTTAAAAGTAAGCTGTATTATGGTTGCAAGAGATGAAATGAGTCAAGTTAGGCAGTAATTCTGATAGCGAGGACTTTGCCTGGGGAAGGAGATCCAACACTTCCCTGCAGGACTTGATGAAAGATGGGGGAGAAGAAGTAAGATAAAGGCCATGAATTTATCTCTGAATTAAATGCCATGTAAAGGCAATAATGCACAGCGGGTTAACATTATTGTGTATGTAACTTGATCAGACCAGCACTAATTGAGTACTACGTATGAGGATAGGGGACAAATCATCCTCTACGCTAATCCTCAACACTGGTGCTCTGCAAGGATGAGACCTCAGCCCCCTTCTTTACTCCTTATACACCCACAATGGTGCAACCAAGTACAAATACAATTCAATTTACAAATTCACAGTCCGCACCATCGTAGTGGGCTGGATATCAAATAATGACAAGACGGAGTACAGGAAGGGGATTGTGAACCTCGTGACCTGGAGACAAGACAACAACCTTTCACTCAATGTCAACTAGCCCAAGGGAGACAGTGATCGACTTCAGGAAGTGAAGAGGTACACAGCAATATCACCACCAACTTGTCCTGGACTAGCCATATTGAAGCAATGGCCAAGAAAGCACATCAATGCCTCTACTTCCTTAGAAGGCTTAGGAAGTTCGGCATGTCCCGAACAACTTTCCCCAACTTCCACAGATGCGCCGTAGAAAGCTTTTTATCCGGGATGCATCACAGCAAGGTTTGAGAACAGCTCCATCCAAGACCGCAAGCAATTACAGAGAATTGTGGACGCCGCTCAGACCATCATGCAAAGCAACCTCCCTTCCATTAACTCCATCTACACTTTACGCTGCCTTGGCAATGCTGTCAGCATAATCAAGTAGGTGTCGTACCCCAGCCACCCCCTCTGCTCCCCTCTCCCAACAGGCAAGAAGTACACGTGAAAACGCACACTTCCAGATTCAGGGACAATTTCTTCCCAGCTGTTTTCAGGCAACTGAAACATCCTATCAACAACTAGAGAGCGGTTCAAAGCTACTACTCTGCATTGGAAACCCCTAGGACTATTTTTAATCAGACTTTACTAGACTATATCTCAACCTAAACATTATTCCCTTTATTGTGTATCTGTACACTGTAGACGGCTCGATCTGTAATCAGGTATAGTCTTTCTGCTGACTGGTTAGCATGCAACAAAAAGCTTTTCACTGTACCTCGGTACACATGACAATAAACTAAACTAAACTAAACCCAAAGATCTTGCAGATGAAAAGAGGTAAGCTATGATATGGGGATGGGGGTATTGTAATCAGCTATTGGGAGTCTGTTACCATGGAATTGGTTGAGGTCACAATTAAGGCAGGGTATGGTGTTATGGATTGTGAGGATGCCTGCATTGAGTAGGAGATGCTGTGTTAAGTATAAAAGTTAAAGTGGACCCACTTGCAGGAAGATTCACATTGTGAATCAGGCCAAGCCCATACGCATTAGAATGGGCTGAACCATGTGTTTCTCTCTTGTTTTGACCTTTTTCTTCATGAAGGTGGCGCCGTACGATGGCAGCCTCACCAACCATCTGTCTCGTCCTTTACTTCTTTTGTTGTTTTTAGTCTGTTAAATGTATTTTCTAGTGTATCTTTAGCTTTGTATTATGTGAGTGGTGGTGGGGGGTGGGGGGTGGGGTTGGGGGAAACTTGTTTTAATCTCCTTCTTTGATGGAGATGCGATTTTTTTCCGTATTGTATCTCTGTCCGCACTGCGGCTAACATCGCGGAGCTGGCGGCCTCTTGCTGGGGATCGACTTCAAGAGCTCCAACTCCAAGAGCCTGCGGACTTAACATCGTGGAGCCCGCGGTCCCTAGGTTAGGGACCGACTTCGGGAACTCCAAGCCGCAGGATCTTCAACTGCCCCGATCGCAGGAGCTTCGATCGCCCCGACTGAGGATGGTTCAACTGCCCCGACCACAGGAGAAAAGGAGGGAAGAAGTTAGACTTTATTGTCTTCCATCGCAGTGCGCTGTGATGGATGTTTATGTTAATTTTTATGTAGTTGTGTGTCTTGTTGCTTTTTTGGTATGACTGTACTGCAAATCAAATTCCTTGTATGTTTATACATACTTGGCTAATAAATTAATTACAATGAATGGGCCACAACTCACGGTTGTTGGACAATCTCATGAGGATCCACACTGTGACTCATGTTTTGATTTCCATTGCAGCCGTAACCCAACAATCCAGAATTCACATTCCTCAGATATATATTTCAGAAGGAAGCTATTTGGCCCATTGAATCTATGGTATCTCTCAGAGCAATTCTATTATTTTCTTTCACTTATTTACCTGTAACATATACTCCCTCACTTGGCCATCACCCTGACTTCACCCTGATTCTCCTATCACTAAAGGGCCTGTCCCACGGGCATGCGACTCCATGCGGCAAGCACGACCTAACCGCAAGCGGGGGCCACGCGGAGGTCGAGTGATCCCCGTACAGGGCCGGTCCCACCAGCATGCGGCTGCATGCGGCAAGCGCTACCAAACCGGAAGCGGGGGCCGCGCGGAGGTCGAGTGACGTTAAGACAGTGCGTATGGCGGGCGAGGTGGTGCGCACGGCCTCGAGGCGGCTGCGTCTGTCATCGAGGCGGTGCACACGGCCTCGATGCGGCTGCGAGGCGGCAGGCCGTTGCCGCACGGAATTTTTTTAACAGTGTCAGTTTTTCGGAGCCCCAGCGCGATGTCGGGACCAGCTCCGCACAACTCCATACGGCTCCGGCGATCGAAGTGTGACCGGCCCCGCCATCTCCGCGCGGCCCCCGCACGGCCCCGCTTGCGGTTAGGTCGTGCTTGCCGCACGGAGTCGCATGCCCGTGGGACAGGCCCTTCATCTACAGTGAGAGATGACTGACAGCATCCATTTACCCTTCTAACCTGCATATTATTGTGAAATAAGAGAAGTCAAGTCACTTTTATTTCTATAGCACATTTAAATAACAACTCTCGTTGGCAAAGTGCTTTACATTAATGGAGGTACTAACGTTATACAACATTGGTTCATAGATTAAGTACATACATAAATACATACATACAGCCCTCCCTCAGAGGACGTCAAGAAAGGCTTGAGAGTAAAGATGAGTTTTAAGTCAAGACTTAAAGGAGTCGATGGAGGGGGCAGTTCTGATGGGAAGGGGGATGCTGTTCCACAGTCTAGGAGCTGCAACCGCAAAGGCGCGGTCGCCCTGAGCTTATGCCTAGATGCCGCGGGATATTCAGTAACCCAAGTCGGCTGATCTGAGGGACCTGGAGGTGGTGTGGTGGGTAAGCAGACTTTTGATGTAGGTGGGGGCAAGCCCGTTAAAGGCTTTGTAGACATAAAGAAGGATCTTGAAATTTATTCGGAACCGCACAGGGAGCCAGTGGAGAGAGACCAGGATCGGGGTGATGTGGTCCCTTTTTCGGGTGCCCGTCAGGTGTCTCGCTGTGGCATTTTGGACCAGTTGCAGGCGGGACAGGGAAGATTGGCTGATGCCAGTGTAAAGGGAGTTGCAGTAATCGAGGCGGGAGGAGATAAATGTGTGGATGATCTTTTCGAGGTCATCAAACTGGAGGAATTGTTTTATTTTAGCTATCGTCCGAAGCTGAAAGAAGCTAGCTTTTACCACGGGCATTGACTTGTTTGTCAAATTTCGGTGCTGAGTCAAATATCACGCCAAGGTTTTTGACGTGAGGTTTGAGTAGTGGGGTAAGGCTTCCAAGGCTGCCTGCTATCATTTTGATTGTGTCCGAGGGGCCGAGAAGGATGACCTCAGACTTACTCTCGTTTAGTTGGAGGAAGTTCTGGGCCATCCAACACTTTATATCCTCGAGGCAGTGGATAAGTTTAAGTAGATTTGATCAGTTTTTGGGCTTCAGGGGGAGATAGAGTTGTGTATCATCTGCATAGCAATGGAAGGAAATGCTGTGCCTTTGAATGACTTTGAATGCCGCATTGACGGCAGCCTCTGCCTACAGCCTGTTTGCCTTTTCAATCTTTTAAATTTATTTTTAGTTAGTTTAAAGTCTGTTTTTGGGGGAATCTTTGACTTTTCTATGTGGGGGAGGGGGGTAGGGTAAGGGGGAAACTGTTTCCCAGTCGCTTCCTGGCAGGGACGTGACTATTTCTCCGAGTCGTGTCCTCGCCCCCCTCCTCGCGGCCTACCGCCTGGATCGGAGCGGCCTTTCCTGCCGGGGACCGGAAACCGGACCAGAGCTACAACAGCAGCGGCGCAGCGCTGAATTCACCACGGAGCGGGCGATGCCTACTCTGATGTCCAGGCCGCTGAGGAGGTCCCCCAGCCCCGACGTCGGACTTACATCACCCCGGCTAGAGGGCCTGAACATCGGGCCGCCCGTAGCGGCGACTGCGGTGGGCTCGGGGAGGCCCCGACCACGGGTGAACATTGGGGAACATTAGAGGAAGAGGACTGACTTTGGTGCCTTCCCTCACAGTGGCTAACTTTGATTCTGCTGTGTGGGGATGTTTTTATGTTGAACTCTATCGTGTGTGGTGTTCTTTATTTTTATTGTATGGCTGTAGGGTGGAACACACATTTCACTGGCACATGTGACAATAAATGTATCTTATATCTTGTCTTGACTTGGCCTTAGGGGAGCATATACAGGGAGAAGAGAATGGGGCCAAGGATGGAACCTTGTGGAACCCCACAGCAGAGATTAGCTGGGGAGGAGAAAGAGTTGCCTATGTTAGTCGAGAAACTCCTACCTTTGAGGTAGGAGATGAACCAGCTCAGGGCAGTGCCATCAATACCAACTCCGTACCGGAGACAGTCAGGATGTGTGGTCAACAGTATCAAATGCTGCGCTGAGGTCGAGAAGGAGCAGGATTGCACACGCCGGAGTCAACGGTGAGCAGTAGGTCATTATGTACCTTCAACAAGGCAGACTCTGTGCTGTGTTGGGCCCTGAAACCTGATTTGGAAAGTTTCCAAGATAGTATTTTGGTGAAGGTAAGGCATAAGATGACTTAAAATTACACTTTTCAAGGCATTTTGAAAGGAAAGGCAGCTTTGAAATAGCTCTGTAGAAAACCGAAACAGCTGGACAACATGCAAACTCTGCACAGACAGCACCAGAGGTCAGGATTAAACCTGTGTCACTGAAACTATGAGGCATTAAGTGCTTTCTGCAACCACTAATAAGCCACACATACCACCCAACCCCCTCCTCCCCCCCTCCTCACCTCCACCCACATCATCAAGGTGCTACCATGGATACCATACGGTGGCACTGTGGCACAGTGATTGAGTTGCTGCCTTACAGCGTCAGAGCCCCGGGGTCGATCCTGACTAAGGGTGCTGTCTGTATGGAGTTTGTACGTTCTCCCCGTGACGTGCATGGGTTTTTCTCCGAGATCTTCGGTTTCCTCCCACACTCCAAAGATGTTCAGGTTTGTAGGTTAATTGGCTTGGTATAAATGTAAATTGTCTTTAGTGTGTGTAGGATGATGCTAATGTGCGGGAATTGTAAGCATGCACGTATGACAGGCAGTGAAGAAAGCTAATGGCATGATGGCCTTCATTGTGAGGAGGATTTGTGTTTAGGAGCAAGGAGGTCCTACTGCAGTTGAAAAAGGCCCTGGTGAGACCCACCTGGAGTATTGTGTGCAGCTTTGTTCTACTAATTTGAGGAAGGACATTAATGAAGGAGTGCAGCGTAGGTTCACCAGGTTCATTCCCGGGATGGCGGGACTGACATATGATGAAAGAATGGGTCAACTGGGCTTGTATTCACTGGAATTTAGAAGGATGAAAGAGGATCTTATAGAAACATATAAAATTCTTAAAGGATTGGACAGGCTAGATGCAGGACAAATGTTCCGATGTTGGGGGAGTCCTGGACCAGGGGTCACAGTTTAAGAATAAGGGGTAGGCCATTTTAGGACAGAGATGAGGAAAAAACCTTTTTCAGCCAGGGAGTTGTGAATCTATGGAATTCTCTGCCACAGAAGGCAGTGGAGGCCAATTCACAGGATGTTTTCAAGAGTTAGATTTAACTCTTAGGGCTA
>JAXLNO010001891.1:0-36913 GCA_038087875.1 Malacoraja senta | reverse complement strand
GATGGGTTATATTCCTTGGGCAGAAGAGAAAGATGTGGCCTTCAGTCAAGTTCCACCTGCCTCAGTGCCATCACCATGTCCTGCATGGGAAAAGGAAGGAGAATTAAAGTGTTTAGCAACCGGGAGATCAAGTAGGTTCAGGCGGACTGAGCAAAGGTGTTCAGCGAGACGATCAGCCAGTCTACGTTTGGTCTCACCGATGTATAAGAGTCCACATTTTAAACAATGGATAAAGTCGATGAGGTTGGAGGAGGTTTCCCTAGCCTGCTTCACAATATATTAAGAATTTAGACAAGCCTCCTGACCAGACCCCATTTTATCTGATTGCCTCATTCCAAAAAATACCCTTCAAGCTTTCTCGGCAAGGCCAGCAGTATAATCAAGGACGTCTCATCCTGGCCACTCCCTTTCCCATCAGGCAAAAGGTATAGAAGTGTGCAAACGCACACCTCCAGATTCGGAGACAGTTATCAGGCACATGAATCATCCTACCACAACCAGAGAGAGTGTTGAACTACTATCAACATCTTTGGTGACCCTCGGACTATCCTTGGTCAGACTTTGCTGGCTTTACCTTGCACTAAACGTTATTCCCTTATCATTATACACTGTAAATGACTGTAAATTGGAAAAGTGGAAAGGTGGGCAAAGCCAAACAAGTAATAGGTAGATACAGGTGAATGGGGTGGGAGTTGGGTGGGGGGGGTTTGATTAGCAGGTGTGTGGATAAAGACTAGAGGTGAAAAGGAGAAACAAATATTTTTAAAAAGTGATAAATGAGGTCAAAAGGAGACAAGAGGATGGCAAAATGATATCAGATTAGGAGAGGAGGAATGAAAGAGGAGTTAAATATAAAGTCAGAGAGAGAAAGAGGTGGAAAGGGGGAAAGAGGGGGTTGGGAGGAAGTGTAGTCAGTGAGAACTAAGGGAGTCTAGTTTAATTTAGTTTAGTTTAGTTTAGCTCAGTTCAGAGATACAGTGAAGAAACAGGCCCTTTGGCCCACTGAGTCCATGCCGATCACCCCATACACTAGCACCATCCTGCAGACTAGGGACAATTTACTACTTTTACCAAAGCCAATCAACTTACAAACCTGTACCTCTTTGGAGTGTCGGAAGAAACCGGAGCACCCAGGGAAAACTCACGCGGTCACGTGGAGAACATATAAACTCCGCACAGACAGCACCCGTAGGTAGGATCAAACCCGGGTCTCCGACGCTTTAAGGCAGCAACTCCACCGCTGCGCCATAGTGCCACCCTTTGAATCATTGGGTTTATAATAGATGCCAGTCGATGGTCTGTACCCAATGATGGAGACTGTATGATTCTGTATGACAAGATTACAATACATGTAATCTTACATTGTGTGATCTGGGTGCATCATGAACCTGCATCACAACAATACTTAGAAATGAAATGCTTAGAGAAGGTGTGAGCACGATGTAAATGGTTACTTATATTTAAAAAACGCTATAGGGGTACTCTGTTTCTTTTAAGAACTAAATACTTCAATAACATGCTCTTCATCCACCTAGCATCATCACACCTAGTCTCACAACACATTTTCCCCATTCTCACCATTTCATATATCCAAACAACACAGCGAGAGGCCATTTGATCCAAAGAATCCACAGAGGAATTACATCCCCGGCCCCCCCCCCCCCCTAATTTTCTCCCGAACATTTTGTTCCCACATTCCAATCATCTTCCCCATTCCCACCCCCATTCACCTGAGTATTTAGTGCAATTCTGAAGCAAATTAAAATATCAATCCTCACGTCTTTGGAACATGGAAGGAAACCAGAGAACCCAGATGAAACACACAGGGAGAAGATGCAGGCTCAACATGGACGCTACTGGAGGTCAAAATCAAACCGAGCTCTCCAGAGCAGTGAGGCAGCAGCTCTACCAGCTGCACATCTGTGCAATACATTAATTGTCAATATCGTTCCTGTTTGATATCACCCTCTCTAAGGTGGCACGGTGGCTCAGCAGTAGAGCTCCTGCCTTACAGCACCAGAGACCCGGGTTCAATCCTGTCTATGGGTGCTGTCTGTAGGGAGTTTGTACATTCTCCCCATGACCTGCGTGGGTTTTCTCCAAGATCTTCGGTTTCCTCCCACACTCCAAAGACGTACAGGTTTGCAGGTTAATTGGCTTGGTATAAATGTAAAATTGTCCCTGGAGTGTGTAGGATAGTGTTCGTGTACGGGGATCGCGGGTTGGTGCGGACTCAGTGGGCCAAAGGGCTTGTTTCTGCGCTGTATCTTTAACTAAACTAAACTCTAACAAGTCACGGATTGTTTATAATAGTTTCACCATCATTCCAACAGCCTCTCTGTTTCACTGTATCTCACTCATCTGGGTGACATCCTGCGCTTTGATCCTCTATCCTTCCCTGAGGCTTTCTTTAAAATTGCATCAAAGTTGTTTTCAGTGCAATAGTTCCAGCATAATTGTTGCTGATGTGAAAGAGAAGTGGTTGTGGCATTAACAGAGGTAATCAGGAAAAAAAAAACTCATTTCCATCCAATACTCAGTGCACTCAAAAATTGAAATAAAAAGTGCTGCAGATATTCAGCAGGTCAGAGAGCATCTTTGGAGTGAGAAGCAGGGTTAATGTATTAGATTCAATCACTTCAATATTTAGCTGAAAGCAATTGAGAAGGTATCAAAGGTTTAAAAGAGGGAACTGAATGCTCACAAAGTACAGTGGGAACTCCAGATGAAGAGGTTCCGTTTGTCATCTAGACGGTAAGCATGCAGTTTGAGTGTTGACTCCCTGAATCATATGATTTCAGAGTTTGTATATTGGAAATAATTAGACAATAGACAATAGGTGCAGGAGTAGGCCATTCGGCCCTTCGAGACAGCTCTACCATTCATTGTGATCATGGCTGATCATCCACAATCAGTACCCCCGTTCCTGCCTTCTCCCCATATCCATTGACTCTGCTATCTTTAAGAGCTCTATCTAAATCTCTCTTGAAAGCATCCAGAGAATTGGCCTCCACTACATTCTGAGGCAGAGAATGCCGCAGATTCACAACTCTCTGGGTGAAATTCTTTTTCCTCATCTCCGTTCTAAATGGCCTGCCCCTAATTCTTAAACTGTAGCCCCTGGTTCTGGATTCCCCCAACATCGGGAACATGTTTCCTGCCTCTAGCGTGTCCAATCTCTTAATAATCTTATATATTTCAATAATATATCCTCTCATCCTTCTAAATTCCAGAGTATACAAGCCCAGCCGCTCCATTCTATCAACATATGAAAGTCCCGCCATCTCGGGAATTAACCTTGTGAACCTACGCGGCACTCCCTCAATAGCAAGAATGTCCTTCCTCAAATTTGTAGACCTAAACTGCACACAATACTCTAGGTATGGTCTCACTGGGGCCCTGTACAACTGCAGAAGGACCTCTTTGCTCCTATACTCAACTCCTCTTGTTATGAAGGCCAACATGTCTTTAGGTTCCTTCGCTGCCTGCTGTACCTGCATGCTTACTTTCAGTGACTGATGTACAAGGACGCCCAGATCCCATTGTACTTCCTCTTTTCCCAACTTGACACCATTCAAGTTCCTGTTGCCTTCCTGTTTTTGCCAACAAAATGGATAACAGATTAGTGAAAATGAATGTTCCACTAAAAAGTCTGGAGTCTGATGGGATGGAAGTCTTATGGGAACTAAGGTACTGGAAATGTGTGCACTATCATCTTATCCATCTTAGTCCAATTTTCGATTGCATGGCACTCTTCATTTCTCATCTCCACAAAGGAGTTTCTAGGCACTACATAACCACAAAGCTGAAATTAGACAATAACGCAGAGAGCAGTTTGCCACAGCCTCCAACCTTATCATTCCCCAGCCCCGCACAGCCCAGTATTACCTTCTCCCCAAAATATTACCTTCTTTCCAGAGATGCTGCCTGTCCCGCTGAGTTACTCCAGCACTTTGTGTCTAACTTCAGTGAGTCTGAAGAAGGGTCTCGACCCAAAACGTCACCCATTACCTTCTCTCCAGAGATGCTGCCTGTCCCACTGAGTTACTCCAGCATTCTGTATCTATCTGCAGTGTTGTGAAACGGTGGGGTGTGGGAAACTTGTGAGTGTCAGTCTGACTCCGTCTATGGGGATCCTTCCAAGCCACAGGAAAGGATGAAGGGTGCTTTTAAACATATGCAACATTAAATTCCAATTTGCATCCCATGTTCTTGTCTCTCCTCTTCTGTAACCTGTACCATTCCTCCAAGATTACTGCTACCTCTGGTTCTGGCCTTCTAGGTACAACACTTACTTCACTCCTCCTTTTCTGGTCAATGCATCAATCACTGCCTTTATTTCACCAATACGAACGTGCCTTAAAAACATTGCAAGTAGCAGCCGAGCATTCCCTAGATAGACACAAAAAGCTGGAGTAACTCAGCGGGACAGGCAGTATCTCTGGAGAGAAAGAATGGGTGACATTTCAGGTCGGGACCCTTCTTCAGACTAGTTAGAAAAAAGGGAAATGAGAGATTTTGACAATGATGTGGAGAGATAAGAAACAATGAATGAAATATATGCAAAAAGGTAACGATGATAAAGGAAACAGGCCATTGTTAGCTGTTGGTAAGGTGAAAACAAGAAGCTGGTGCGACTTGGGTGGGGGAGGGATAGAGAAGGAGGGAATGCCAGGGTTACTTGAAGTTCATACCACTGGGTTATAAGCTGCCCAAGCGAAAATGATGTGCTGTCTCGCCGATGCATAAGAGTCCACATCTTAAACAACAGATACAGTAGACGAGGTTGGAGGAGGTTTCCCTAGCCTGCTTCACAATATATTAAGAATTTAGACAAGCCTCCTGCCCAGAACCCATTTTATTTGATTGCCATATTCCAAAAATTACACCTCACGCTGCCTCGGCAAGGCCAGCAACATAATCAAGGACGAGTCGCACCCTGGCCATTCCCTCTTCACCCTCTCCCATCAGGCAAAAAGTTCAGAAGTGTGAAAATGCACACCTCCAGATTCAGGGACAGCTTCTTCCCTGCTTCTTCTTATCGAGTCCTCATCACAAGATTAGAACTTGTTCAGCCAGAGTTGAACACACTTCTCGACAATAGCGTCTTGTGCTTCTTGTACGTAGTTGTGGAAAGATTGGTGGAAACAGGGCCGCGACGTGAACGCTCTTTCCTTGACCCCTCTTCCCAGCTGTTATTAGGCAACTGAATCATCCTAGCACGATCAGAGAGCAGTGCTGAACTACTATCTACCTCAATGGTGACCATCGGACTATCCTTGATCGGACTTTGCTGGCTTTACATTGTTTTCTAAACGTTATTCCCTTATCACGTATTTATATACTGTAAATGGCTGGATTGTAATCATGGATTGTCTTTCTGCTGACTGGATAACATGCAACAAAAGCCTTTCACTGTAGCTCAGTGACAATAAACTAAACTAATTG
The DNA here is from genome assembly GCA_038087875.1 of Malacoraja senta. NCBI lineage: Eukaryota > Metazoa > Chordata > Chondrichthyes > Rajiformes > Rajidae > Malacoraja > Malacoraja senta. The sequence continues at coordinate 31,465 of JAXLNO010001891.1, read as the reverse complement.
ACCAACAGCTCATACAAAACAGAGCTGGGCAGAGATTTGGAATAAGGCAATCCAAGTGCTCAGCTAGTCTTCCAAGAACTACAATCGTAAGAAAATGTCTCCTTCTCAGCGGAAAATGATTGGCCATTTGTCTGGTTCTGCTTCCTGATTGTGGAGGAGCCTGCCCTAGCTACCATTGTCAAAATCTTTATGTCTCAAGGAGACCAACAGTCCAACCTCTGAATTTTTAAGGTAATCTTAACCAAACATTCTTTAGTTTGGTGTAAGAATGAACTGCAGATGCTGGTTTAAACCGAAGATAGACACAAAATGCTGGAGTAACTCAGCAGAACCAGCAGCATCTCTGGAGAGAAAGAATGGATGACGTTTTGGGTCGAGACTTCTTCAGACTGGTTACGGAAATGAGAGATATAGATGGTGATGTGGAGAGATAAAGAACAATGAATGAAAGATATGCATACAAAGTAACAATGATAAAGGAAACAGGCCAGGAAACGCTGCTTGTAGGGTGAAAATGAGAAGCTAGTGCGAATTGGGTGGGGAAGGGATAGACAGAGAGGGAATGCCGAGGCTACCTGAAGTGAGAGAAATCAATATTCATCCCACTGAGCTGTAAGCTGCCCAAGCAAACTATGAGATGCTGTTCCTCCAATTTGCATTTAGCCTCACTCTGACAATGGAGGAGACCAAGGATAGAAAGGTCTGTGTAGGAATGGGAAGGAGAAATTAAAGTGTCCGGCAACCGGGAGATCAGCCGCGGACCATCGCTGGAGGTCTGCCCGTCGCAGGCCGCTCGCCATGGGCTGCTAATGATGGAGGACCGCCCGCCGCGGACCGTAGCCACATGACCTAGTAGACTGGTAGACCCGGCTCACACACCGCGGCCTCTGAGCTCAGGCCCGACCCACCGGCATTGACCAAGAACAAGGAGGGGCGTGGAACACGAGGTTAGAGTCCCTGGAGGCCAAGGTCGCGAAGAACAAAGGGGATTCGGCATGGTGGCACCAGGAACAAGGGGGACTTGCGGTGGAGGGGGGGGGGGGGGTGAGAGTCAAAGAAGGAACCAACAATATTCAAGGGTACTTTTGTAACTTTGTTCGTGCCTTGTGGTGACTCTTTTGTGTACTGTGTATGCTAAAACAAATAATTTCACTGTACCTTCATGGTACATGTGATAATAAATTATCTATCCATCCATCCATCCATCCATCCATCCATCCATCCATCCATCCATCCATCTATCTATCTATCTATCCTTTTTCAGACACTGTTTGCAAATGCACGGATCTAGGTTGTCATCCTGCCCTCATTGCAGACACTTCATGTGAGATACCGACTGTGAAGGAAGGATCTGACTGGGAGGGCATCTTTCATCGTGGTCTTGGTGCTTGATGGTGAGTTGTGCTGATGAAGCATTCTGTCAAATGGGTTCTGATAGCCCCCTCAGGCCACCATCCCACAGGATCCAATTGATTAGGGTATTATATGGCAATGGACGCAGGTGTCAGCACATGGTGACACATTAGAGTTTAGATGTACAGGTCGGAAACATGTCCATTGGCCCACGGAGTCCGCGCCAACCAGCGATCCCCACACACTAACACTATCCTACTCACACTAGAGACAATTTACAATTATACCAAGCCAATTAACCTACAAACCCGCATGTCTTTGGAGTGTGGGATGAAACCGGAGATCCAGGAGAAAACCCACGCAGGTTACTGGGAGAACATACAAACAGCACCCGCACTCAGGATCGAACCCGGGCCTCTGGTGCTGCAAGGCAGCACTCTACCACTGCACCACTGTGGCCAGACACTTGGTGTTGAGGCTGATGGCAGGTGATGTGTTTTCACTCCCTCCATCTAGGTAAATTGTTGGTAATATGAAAGCAGTCCACAAGACAGGCTTTGAAACTATTCATCAAGACCACTAATGTCCCAGATAAGGCTCCTCACATTGCACAAAATTGACACTGTTCAAACTTGTCTTCAACTGGATAAACTTTAGATTAATTATCCATTTCAAATTAAAATAAATAAAAATAAAATCCTGGCACTGCATCATCAATTTTTGTGGCCCAGTAATTTATTTTATTAAAAAAATATGTAAATGAGATTTAAATGCCTCGGTTGTGATTTATTGGAGAAGTAAAATGCAATGTATTTGTTCCCCCTTAATGACAGAACGGTGCTTAGATTTATTCGGTGAATAACAAGCTGCAGCTCTTTGATTGATTAATAAACAGAAGAGGCAAACTCCTGTTAAAGCAACATACTGTAATTACAATACCCTGCCATCTGCACAAACTAGTTTCCACTAAATGACAGTCTTTCATTCCAACTCCTGCTGAATGGCAAAGTCAAATGTGGAGGCATTACAATTTATATCTCATCTGCGTTTGGACACCCAGATAATAGACAATAGACAATAGACAATAGGTGCAGGAATAGGCCATTCAGCCCTTTGAGCCACCACCGCCATTCAATGTGATCATGGCTGATCATCTCCAATCAGTACCCCGTTCCTGCCTTCTCCCCATATCCCCTGACTCCGCTATTTTTAAGAGCCCTTTCAAGCTCTCTCTTGAATGTATCCAGAGAACCAGCCTCCACCGCCCTCTGAGGCCGAGAATTCCACAGACTCACCACTCTCTGTGAGAAAAAGTGTTTCCTCATCTCCGTTCTAAATGGCTTACTCCTTATTCTTAAACTGTGGCCCCTAGTTCTGGACTCACCCAACATCAGGAACATGTTTCCTGCCTCTAGCATGTCCAAACCCTTAACAATCTTATATGTTTCAATGAGATCCCCTCGAATCCTTCTAAACTCCAGAGTGTACAAGCCCAGCTGCTCCATTCTCTCAGCATATGACAGCCCCGCCATCCCAGGAATTAACCTTGTAAACCTACGCTCCACTCCCTCAATAGCAATACCAATAGCAATACCAGATACCGGGAATGTTCCCACCAACCCCTCTATATCTCTTTATATCACCATCCATATCTCTCGTTTCCCTTTCCCCTAAGTCTCAGTCTAAAGAAGTGTCTCGACCAGAAACGTCACCTATTCCTTTTCTCCAAAAGATGCTGCCTGACCCGCTGAGTTACTCCAGCTTTTTATGTCTATCCTCTCCTTCCCCAGTTGGTCTGACATGAATTGCTGGAGTTGGCCAATGCAGTCCAATAAAGGCAGGTATGAATTTTGAAGTATCTTACCATATAACTACACCTCAAATGGTGAGAAAACTTTATTTAATAATGGCGGATAAGTGGAAAGTCGCTCAATGCACGCACACAATGTGAAATGGAGGCACAAGATACTGCTGATGCTGAAATCTTGAACAAAAAAACAGACCTCTGGAGCAATTAGACGAGGCAGATAGTATCTGTGAATAGAAATTAAGTCTGAAAAAATGAGTCCTGACTCAAAATGTCATCCATCCATTGTCCCAATGTACAATGGGAACCATGTACATCATTGTTCATTATACATCAAAGAATGATGTATGATTATTGTACATCATACATTTGATGTACAATGCATCAAATGTTTTCACAGTGAAACTTTTAGATTAACCTTTTTCCTGCTTTTTCCAATCTCTTCCTGCCTGGGGTTCTAATTAAGCATGGTAAATGCTTAACTGTACAGGAGTTGCTTGCAGCACACTAAAAATTAATGGTACAAAATACAAAAGAAAAACAGTTATTTATATCCAAACCTTGAAAACACAAGCAGCGAACAAAGCCAGTCGAATCGTCATGTCATAGAGAAAAAATCACTGAGTCTGAGTCAGCTTTTTTATTGGGGGAGGAAAGCAGACGAGAATTGATACAAATATTACAGGTAAAAACATGGCATGGGCAATGCTGAGTGTGGAATTCTTATTGAGGAGAAGGATGCAGAGCAGTTTCACATGAGAACTTGCTGCAATAGAAATGGTGTGACTTCACAGCAAAGTTCACATGTTAAACGAGCTGAGGAAACCATTGCCTACAGACCCTTCTCTGCATAACTCCTAGTAAAATGGTGATGAGCTGAAACATGTAATATTCTCTCATTTATGGGCAGAGGAAATTTGACTCAAGGATTTTACTGTGCCATGGAAGCTATTTTCTGGAATAAAAAGACCAAAATTATACCAATCTATGAAGAGCATAAAAGGTTGTAGGAAATATTTTCCCCATAGAGTTTAGAACAAGAAACATAGAAACATAGAAAATAGATGCAGGAGTAGGCCATTCGGCCCTTTGAGCCAGCACTGCCATTCATTGTGATCATGGCTGATCATCCAAAATCACTACCCCATTTCTGCTTTCTCCCCATTATCACTTTATTCCGTTAGCTAAAAGCTATTTCTAACTCTCTCTTGAAAGCATCCAGTGAATTGGCCTCCACTGCCTTCTGTGGCAGAGATTTTCACAGGTTCACAACTCTCTGGGTGAAAACGTTTTTCCTCATCTCGGTCCTAAATGGCCTACCCCTTATTCTTAAACCGGGCATAGGGTTAGGGTAAGGGGTAAGTTTAGTTAGAATGGTTCTTTTTAGTTTAGTTTAGTTTTGCGATACAGCACGGAAACAGGCCCTTTGGCCCACCGAGTCCGCACTGACCATCGATCCCAGCACATGAATATGAACATGAATAGGTCAGGTCTGGGGGAGTTCCCCCCGCCATGGGTACCATATAATCCCGTGCTACCTGCTCCATGGCCGGATAGTCGGCGACTAAACCATCTCCCCCACATGGTTTGCCAGGTGAGGAGGGGGATGTGGACCCCCAGCAGGACCAAAAGCAAGACCTGTCAAGGGGCAGATGAACTCCTAGCGAGCCAACGGCCATCCACACTTCAGTAGAAGTTGCGATCATGGTCGTACATAGCATTGTAAGGCACCGCGCCCATTGATATTTTCAACGATGATGATGATGATACACACAGATGGGACAATTTTACAAGAACCAGAGGACATAGATTTAAGATGAGAGAGGAAAGATTTAATACAAACCTTTCACACAGAGGGTGGTAGGTATAAGGAATGAGCTGCCAGAAGAGGTAATAGTGACAGGTGCTATAACAACATTTAAAATAAATTTGGACAGGTTTAGAGGGATTTGATACAGTCAAGAAACCTCACCAAAGCCTCCACTCCCTTAAGAAGACTGAAAACATTTGGAATGTCATGGACAAGGGCGAAAGCGTCTGTGTCCATTCAGTATGACTCTGATTTAATGTCCTTATGACAACTGCAATCTCTCTGGTCTCAACCTTGCTGGTTGTGAAATCTGGGTGCTGGTTTGTCGAAGAGTGACAAACTCATTGATCTGGGTTTGCTGTAAACCAAGAGCAGTAGAGTTGCTGCCTTACAGCGCCATAGACTCGGGTTCAATCTAACTATGGGTGCTCTCTGTACACTCTCCCTATGACTGTGTGGGTTTCCTCCGGGTACTCTGGTTTCCTCCCACATTCAAGGGATGTGCAAGTTTGCAGCTTAATTGGCTTCTGTCAATTGTCCTTAATGTGTAGGATAGAACAGGCCCTTCGGACTTGGTGGGCCGAAGGGCCTGTTCCCACTCTGTATCTCCAAACTAAAAAACAAAACTAAATTAGTGGAGTGGTGGAGCCTCGGCGGTGGTGGTGCCTCGCGGGTCAATCCATGGTGGGACAGTCGATAAGGGTGTGGGGGAACCCTGTAAGGGAAGGAGGGCGAAAGAACAATGGAGATTCTAACTTTGTCAGCGCCATTTATGTGGTGACTATTTGCATACCTTGGGAATGCAAGCAAAGAATTTCACATGTGATAACAAAGTAAATATACTAGTTATTAACTTCAGGAAGCAGGGTGGGGTGCACATCAATGGGGCCAAAGTAGAGATGGTCCAGAACTCCAATCTCCTAGGTTACACCTCCGCTGAACACCTCCGATCAGTCCGCCTAAACCCACCTGATCTCCCGGTTGCGAAACAATTTAACGCCCCCTCCCATTCCCACACTGAACTTTCTGTCCTGGACCTCCTCCAATGTCAGAGTGAGGCCCAACGCAAAATGGAGGAGCAGCGCCTCATATTTTGCTTGGGCAGCTTACAGCCCAGCGGTATGAACATTGACTTCCCTAACTTCCAGTAACCCGTGCTTTCCCTCCCTCGCCATCCCTCCCCCATCACAGTTCTCCAACCAGTCTGACTGTCTTCCTGATTAAATTGTATCTTTGTATGCTTCGCTGTCACCTTCCCCAAGCTAACAATGATCTATTCTACATTTTCCTTGATTTCGGCTGCTTTGATGTCTCGTTTTCACACCATACCCTTCCATATCTCTGTGTCTCCCTCTCCCCGACTCTCAGTCTGAAGAAGGGTCTTGACCTGAAACATTACCCATTCTTTCTATCCAGAGATGCTGCATGTCCCGCTGAGCTACTCCAGCATTTGGTGTCTATCTCCTTTGTAAAAAAAATATGACCAGCATCTTGACCTGGTGCAACCACTTAGATGATGCAGCCAAGAATCCTCATCAAGAACACCACTTCCCCTCAGAAGGTTGTGTGCGGGGAAGTGGCGATGAGGTTCAGTTGTAGCATTTAGGAAATTGGTGGTGAGGTTTGTTAACATTGCATCATTGACATTGGGAAATAGTGGGAGAATTGTAGGACTAGATGTCATAGCCTCAGAATTAAAAGATATTACTTTAGGAAGGTGATGAGGAGGAATCTTTTTAGTCAGAGGGTGTGAATCTGTGGAATTCTTCGCACCGAAGGCTGTGCAGGCCAATTGATATGTTTAAGGCAGATATAGATTCTTGATTAGTACAGGTGTTAGGGGTTATGGGGAGAAGGCATGGGGAATGGGGTTCGGAGGGAGAGATTGGTCAGCCATGATTGAATGGCGGAGCAGACTTGATGGGCCGAATGGCCTAATTCGGCTCCTATCACACATAACTTATGACCTTAGGCATCTGGATAAGTGATCAGGTATGATTGCAGGGTACAGAGGAATGAACACATTTTTTTCAAGGTATGAAGGAGGTGGTAAGTTTTGGTTGAGGGATCCGGAGGGGTGATGAAATTTGATTGAGGAGCAGTGAGGTTTGGTTGCCCTGAACAGCTAGCAGAAGTGTGGAGAAGACATTGGAGATTCTGCAAACTTATTTTCAGACCTTTGTTAAATGTTTTCCTTTTCGTATTCCACCCAGCAGGCCATTTAACCTTGAGATCAGTGACAGGGCTCAGAGAGGTCTCCTGGGTTAAAGGAGGCTCTTGGATGGCTGGTGTTCCTCGCTGGAAGGGAGAGATTGGCTGGTGCCAGGGGAAGCAGATGGAGATGGAATGGAATTATCTACAGGCCCCCAAACAGTAGTCTGGATATAGGGTGCAAGTTGAATCAGGAGTTAAAATGAGCATGTTGTAACAGTAATGCTAGCGTTGTTATGGGAGATTTCAACATGCAGGTAGATTGGGAAAATTAGGTTGGTACTGGACCCCAAGAAAGGGAGTTTGTGGAGTGTTTCCGTGATAGATTATTAGAGCACCTTGTATTGGAGCCTACCAGGGAGAAGGCAATTCTGGATATAGTGTTATGTAATGAACCGGATTTGATAAAGGAACTTGCGGTTAAGGAGCCATTAGGTAGTGACCATGATATGGTAATGTATAATCTACGATTGGAGAGGGAGAAGGGTAAATCGGAGGTGTCAGTGTTACAGTTGAATAAACGGGCCTATGGAACCAGGGGGGAGGAGCTGGCCAAAGTTGACTAGCAGGGATGACAGTGGAACAACAATGGCAGGTATTTCTGGGAATAATACAGAAGATGCAGGATGCAGGATCCAAAGAGGAAGAAAGATTCCAAGGGGAGTAAGGGGCAACTGTGGCTGACAAGGGATGTCAGGGACAGTATAAAAATAAAAGAGAAGAAGTACAACGTAGCAAAGATGAGTGGGAAGCAAGAGGATTGGGTAATGTTTAAAGAACAACAGAAGATAACTAAAAAGGCAATACGGGGAGAAAAGGTTAGGTATGAAGGTAAGCTAGCCGAGAATATAAAGGAGGATAGTAAAAGCTTCTTTAGGTATGTGAAGAGGAAAAAATTAGCTAAGACCAAAGTTGGACCCTTGAAGACTGAAAAAGATGAATTTATTATGGGGAACAAGGAAATGCAGATGAGTTGAACAGGTACTTTGGATCCGTCTTCATTAAGGGGGACACAAACAATATTCCTGATATACTAGTGGCCAGAGGATTTGGGGTGACAGAGGAACTGAAGGAAATCCACATTAGGCAGGAAATGGTGTTGGGTAGAATGATGGGACTGAAGGTGTTAATCCTGGCCAAATTGGAGAGGCTACAGAGGACTTTAAAATGGGACAAAACTTCAGGGTTGCTGGGAGAATCGGTCAATTTGGAATTGCTCTCTGCAGAGCTGGGACAATCTGTGGGGTGGTGCCAGTGTGTCTAGAGCCTAGATACAAGTTGAAAGAAAAGATAAGAACATCTGCAGACCCTGTCAATTAGGTGCAAAATGCATAGAATGCATTGGATGACTGCAAACCAGACATACACCCTGTAAGTAATTGTAAATAATTGTAATAATGTTGCAGAGTTCTACTTTGCCGAGCGTTGATTGGATGAGGTATTGAGCCTTGTCTGGGTTTCTGGCAGATCAGGGTACTCCTTTGGGTTAGGGGCCCATAAAACCAGGGTGGGGTTAGAGACCCTGCTGGGGTTGGGTTAGAGGCCCTTTCCTGGGTTCGATGACCAAAACTTTGGTCGTAGTTGGCAGACTGCAGCTGCTTTAATGAGAGCCAAACACGCTTCATTGGGCGAGGGGTGGCCCAAGGTTAGATTTGGTATCCAATTGGTGGGGTATTGAAAGACAGGTCTGACCTACGTATCGATCAAACTTTGCCAGGAGCACGAATTGGAAACGTGCGCTCTGAAAATCGGCATCAATAACTCACAGCGCGAAGCAGCTAGGCGCTGAACCCCCAGTATATTTGCAAAGCCAAATTTCCAAATACAGAATTTCATATTCATGTTCTGCCAGTAAGGTGGAATTCGAATTCCTGTACATAGAACTTCTGAGTTGGTGCATGTCAGTGATCGATTCCGAGTAGCGGCTGATCAACAGTGAATAGAAACCCTCTGATCGATTGTTGAATAGTACCTGATAGCGAAGAGTACCTGAGAGACGGGAGCCTCCCTACTTGATGAAAAGTAATCCGAATAGCGAAGGTATTCCTAATTCTGTTGAACTTAGAGAGGAGGGATAGAGGTCACCCTATAGAAGTCCAGTCTTAGCAGAGGGATAGTAACATTCGGGAGGAACATAGTCATTTAAGGAGTAGTACCCCTCAGCAAAGAGTAACCTAGGAAGGGGAAAATCTTCGGTATCAGAGGGAGAGGTTCACTGAGTGATAACAGCGTGATCGAGTGTTCGTGAACTGTGCACTAGTGCTTCAAATCATTTTGTAAATTGTAAAAATCTAGCTTTTCATATTGTCATAGGATCCGGATTGTGTAAATACTCTGTGTACGTAAATAAACTTAGAGTGTATTAAGATTTAGAAGTTAAGATTTAGATCGTGTTTAGTCCGCGGACCGTTATTTGTGTTGCTGCTTATGTCAGTGTTTACGGATTAGATCCTTGAAGTAAGAGTGTGTTTGAGTAAAACATTTATAATTATTTTGAGCGTGGTGTTGTAGGAATCTGAATCGGGTGGTTCGATCAGCGGTTGTACTCTTTCGATCGCTGCGTCATCCCGCTGATCGATTGCATCACGAGGAAGATTCATTAGAGTTGGATTTATTGAATGCTTATAGTTTATATTGGGGTGTGTCTTGGGTTATTGGTAATCGGGGGAATATTTTTGTTCTTAATTATAGTTTTGTTAGCGTGGTTCGGATTTGTCTGTCTGTGTGAACTTAAAGTGGATTGAGTGAGAGAGAGATTGCTGTGTGAGAGACTGCGATTGAGAGTTGGATTTGGATTGAGGCACCGGAGATCCCTTGTTTGAAAGTTTAGAGTTGAATGAAATGATTGTGATTTAATTGATAAGAGAGTTGGGAAAGAGACTGAATACGAGCAAGTGGTTTGAATAATTGAATAGGAGTGATTAAAGGAGTGACTGGGTAACAGAAGGGTGTGGAGGAAAGGCAGGTCATGTTGTGTGGGACCGGCTCCTAAGAAGGATTTCGGTGCCTGGGTCCGACAAGTACTTCCGGCTGAGCGGGGGTTTGCTCAGCCACATGTACTCCACACATTCGAGCCTCCCCGACACCCAGTGGGGCGGGACAAGGGACGGCCGCTCTCACGACCGGGCCATCGCCCACCGCTGGCAGAGGGGAGCCCCGGTCGACGGCAACCAGGTTCCAGACTCTCAGCAGGTGCCGGACAAGGAACACTTTTACAGAAGCCAGTTAACCTCCAAACCTGCATGTCTTTGGAGGAAACCGGAGTACACAGAGAAATCCCATGTGGTCACAGGGAGAACGTACAAACTCCATACAGGCAGCACCCATAGTCCAATTCGATCCTAGGTCTCTGGTGCTGTAAGGTTTCAAAGGTTTCATAGGTCTTTTATTGTCACATGTCCCAATTAAGGTACAGTGATATGTGAATTACCATACAGCCATATGAAAATAAAAGCAACAAGACACACAACTACATAAAAGTTAACATAAACATCCACCACAGTGGATTCCCCACATTCCTCACTGTGAGGGAAGGCAATAAAGTCCAATCTTCTTCCTCTTTATTCTCCCGCGGTCGGGGCGATCAAAGTTCCCGCAGCCAACAGTCGAAGCCTCCGCGTCGGGATGATCAAAACCCCCACGTCGGGCCAGTCGAAGCTCCTGCGGCTTGGAGTTCCCGAAATCGGTCTCTGACCAGAGACCGCGAGCTCTGTGATGTTAAAGTCTGCAAGCACCCACGGTTGAGCTCTCAAAAGGCGGTCTCCAGCAAAGGCCGCCAACTGCTCGATGTTAAGCCGCAGTGCGGACGGAGATACGAAATGGAAAACAATCGCATCTCCGTCGAGGTAAGAGCAACTCTACCACTGCGCCACTGTGCCACCCCAATTTCATATTACTTAATGCCTTATCCTGCCACAAAGGGCTACCAGCACACCACCGCGAAATGTCCAAGTAAGATCAGCTGCCCAACACAGTCAACATTTGTCCATCCACTCCGGCTGTGGGTGAATTGATCTTTACTGGAGATTTCATCTTCCCCTGAACTTATCAAAGCATCGTGGCCAGTGAAGATTTAACAATTAAATGAAAATCACACCACTTCAAATTCCTGATGCCCACAAAATAGTAAGATTAAACGAGAACTTACCATTTTGAAGTTTGATCATTATTTTATGAGGAGTTACAATGAGGGATTACGTGAAGAAGGCCGTCCCCACGTTAGACCATCCTGCAGTCGGCAGGATGTGGTCCAGAGCACCGTACATAACCCTTGCTGCTGATGTAGTAGCAGCCTTGGTGGAGTGAGATTAGAAATTAGTATCTACTCCTGTATGAACCAGAACCCCGTTTTAACCACCTGGAGGTAGTCTAAACCGATACCTTCTTATGAGGTTATTAGTAACTAACTACATAGGTAGTATGAGAGCCTCTAAGGCTCTAGGTGACCTTGACGTAATGTAGTAAACATGTGACCACACATAACTGAAGGTGCATGGGGTATGCCCAGAGAACTAGTTTGAGACCTGACACCCCTGGGCTACCCTGCATAAATAAATCATAAACATGAAATATTATATAAGTAGGTATAACCATCCTGTCCAGTCGCAATTTATGTAATGACTGGACCCGTTGTGCTGAGAACAGCAGCAATGGTATACCTTATGAGCCCCGAGCCCAAGGTAGGGATATAGCTGGAGCCCCCTGGCGAAGCAGTGTCAACACAATATCCCATAATCCATGTACTTGGGTCTGGGAGAACATGTGTAAAGATATCCTTAATAAACTAGAATCAGAGGGCGAGACCCGACAGAGCTGGGTCCCGCTCGCTGCAGCATATATGATGAGAAAGCACGTTGAGCACAGTTAATGGGACTATAACTTAATTTATTGTCAAGGGCCCATAGAAAATGAACTCTAAGACGTCAGTGTCTGTGCCGTATTATATGTAACATAGCACTTAAGCAGAATGCTTCCCATCTCCTGAAGAGGAAATGTACTGTTATTTTTGGTGCTATCCCTGCACTCTGCAGTGAGCACAAACATGGATTGGTCTGACAACCCAAGCCGCAGGAGCTGTCTTCTCAGATTCTGTAAGGCAATGAATTGATTAATCATACAGAGGCTGGTTCCCCGAGTCCCAGGCTGAACCAGCAAGATTTATGTTTAGAAACCCCATATAAGGTTCTACTATAATTCCCAACATTTGCGGGAAACATGGCTACATAGGCCAGTCAGACAGTACGAAAACCCTAAAGCGGGATCTTGCTGAATCATTGCAAGACCCGACTAATGAGATAAAATGGAGCAACGCCACAAAAGAACATTCCTCCATTGTGTAGCAAGAATGTATCTCTTGCCCCTGCAATGCCACATGTCTTTACAACCTGGTGAATGAGCCTGGATGCAAACATATCGATATTTGGTGTTCCATCGAGGCATAATGTCATAAAATACTAGTGATGCAACATCCATTCTGTGTGGTAATTGATTTACGTGATGATACACCAGTGCCAAATAAAGTTGGGTAAATTATGACAGGATACTTTGACTTGATTGCACCCATGTGACCAACATAAGCCACCACCACAGTGTATCAACCTGGAATTTAGCATGCAGATCCGCACAACAAACATTTTAACCCATAGTATGTACCTAGTGTCTATAGGTAGTTGATACCAATAACTGAAGAATTGGTAATTCATGCAAATCCCATCCCTCCATAACTAGAGATGGCATTCGTAATTTCCCATCTTTAAGCACTAGCATCAGTCTGTAAATACAACTGAAGATTATTGACCAAAACTACTGGAGCAATGCTGAATATTGTTTATCCACCATAGTGACCCTGATGGCTTCAGCTGGTTTGGAAAAGTTCTTTAACAATGAGTTAACTGGCACTTAAGAGATTACTACTTTGCACATTGTAAGTTCTGATAATGCAAAGGCCCAATTGCACAGCTGAAACACAGCTGTTAAATGCCAATTACACTTAATGAATAGAAGACTGCTCGATAACAAGGTTGTTACAGGCTTCTATTGATTCCAATCTCTTGACCCAGAGCAGAGTCACAGATAAATAATAGTTAAAGGTACAACCGAAAACAATAGCTGTAGTTGGTATCAACTTAAATTTACCTCAATCTCTCAAATATAGTTGCGGCTGAAAAAACAGTTGATTTTAGCAAAACACAGCATTAAGAATCTCATCCAGTTCAGGCATAACAATTGTTTTTTGAGTTCTGAGCAGTCCCAGGACCGGTTTAGTAAATTGGTAGATGAGCTGGGAGCTAAAATTAGCCCATTCACAACACATTAACTGTTATCATGCCCCATCCAGATAAATTCCAAATGACTTCTGGGATCGCTGTGAATGGGACCTGAAATAGTATGCATCTTTGAAATCAATGCATGCCATAAAGATCTTTAAAGAAATCAGTTTGTTAGACAGTAACGAAGTACCATATACTGAAAATCTATGTTGCAAATGTGAGTTTAAATCAACTATGAACCGACATCCTCCATCTCTTACAATAAAACAGGCAACGCCTGCCATAATTCCGTGCCTGCCTTAAATCACAACTCTAGCCAGATTCCCGAGCCTGTCTCGAGAGGTGATCCTGACCATAATACTGAGACTACCTTGAAAGACAACTCTGGCCATAATACTGGGCATGCCTTGAAAGGGTACTCCGGCCATAATTCTGAGCCTGCGTCGAAAGACAACTCTGGCCAATTCCCGAGCTTGTCTCGGAAGGCAATCCTGGCCATAACACTGAGCCTGCCTCGAAAGACAACTCTGGCCCCAAATCCAAGCCAAGCTTGGTACCCTTGTACTGTGCAATAACAACCCAATCTCGTACTATCATTATCATTTGTACAAAACCAATTGTAAATATTACCAACTTGTAAATGGTCTACTTACCCCATGTTTCGGAAGAACCAGACTCACCTACCTCCATAGTTACCGGTGGTCTATGGTAAGCCCAACGACCCCTGATGTGGGTTCTATTCCCTTCCTTGATTGGAGAGTAGGACTGGTAGGGTGTGTGGATTCCATTTCCTGAGACCGGCTTGGACTTTGGCCTCTGCGCAGCTTTCAAGCTGCCACCAGCTTCAGTGAAGTGCTTACTGACCATGAGGCGTGGGGTGTGTCGTCGCCGATACGATGAAGCTTTGTTCGTTGTTGGTACCTTAATCAGTCCGACAGCTTTAGCTTCCTCATCCAGGTATACCTGTTGGATAAGTCTTACCTGAAGAGAAGATTCGACGGCTGGTTTCATTTCCTCCAATGTCACCCCTGATAGCGCTGTTCACTGCCGGCATTTGTAGTGTGAGGGGAAACTCTGGCCCCTTCCGGGTTTTCTGCCCACTGCAGTAACCCTTTCATATGCAAGTATTTCCTTCGAGCCATATGCATGTGCTCCAGTATGTTCCACGGATATACTTTGAATTTGAAGTCAGTTACACACTGACCACTCGCACTCCCCTCCACAGAGAGGCCTGAGAGCAGGTGCTGCCGCAGGCCTCTGAGGATACCTGCATCTGACTCAGTATAAAACTGGCCTCTTACGCTCCCCTCCTCAGAGAGGGAGACATCAAGCAGCCCTGACACAGGTGCCGCTGCCACGGGTTCTCCATAATACCCAGGCTCAGATAGCTCCCTTTGTTTTTGGAGCATATCTCTTTGGAGAAACCTCTCGAATAGGTACTCCAGTTGGGTCAGTTTTCCAATCACACTGCCCATAGAAGGAGGAGAGTCCTCCTGGCCCGACTCATCCAGGGCCCTGACAGACTTTTAGTGGCTTTTTTCTCCCCTGCGGGGTAGCCAAGGTGCTCACTGCCGGCACCAAGTCTGTAGCGCTGGCTCTACCGCCAGTGACTCGGAAAAAAATAGCGAATTTTGACCGCCGGCCGCTACCCGCACTTCCGCGGTATCCGTAGCGGGTTCCCCACGGTCCGTGGCCGGGCTTTCCCGAGGTCGTGACCAGGATTCCCTGCCGTCCGTGACTGGGCTCCCCGCGGTCCTAAAGGTCCCTCCGCGGCCTGTCCGGACTTCGCCCCGAATCCAGCAGGCAAGCTCTGCAAGGAGCTTCCTGCAACACAAAGCACAACCCTAGAAATTAAGTTTTAAACTTAACTTTAGGTTTAAACTTACCGCTGGAAAGCAGCAACGCGCCCACCAGTCGGTCGTTGCGCAACGCGACAGATGTAATGACGCGCACGCGTGGGGACGGCCTTCTCCACGTAGTCACTCACGTGACTCCGAAGTCAAATTGATTGGACTTTACTGGCTTTACCTTGCACTAAACATTATTCCTTTATCATGTATCTGTACACTGTAAAAGGCTCGATTGTAATCATGTGTTGTCTTTCCACTGACCGCTGACAAATCTTTTCACTGTACCTCAGTACACGTGACAATAAACTAAACTGAACTAAACATCTACCCCACCTCTGGAATTGCTGTTGCTGCTCCAATGGAACAAAATCATCATTTGATTTCATATGTTCTGATGAGATTTTTTTTTAAAGTGTGCAGCTGGGTGCTATCACCGATTGTAAGCATTGTTGACACTTGCTAATAAGCAGCTTCCTTTAAGGAGGACATTTATTAATCGGTCTGGCTCATCACACCTTTGTTCTAATGAGGAAAGTTGTTCTGAAACAACATCCTAAGCCTCAGTTGTTGACGTGTAAGAATTATCTGCAGACTCTGCAGCCTATTACAATTGCAGAATGTTGCCAAGGCAAGCACAAAATGAGCGATTGACTTGGTTTGATTAGACATAGTTAACTGAGTTCCCTGACCTTTTGTGAAGATTGCTGATTATGTTCTTCAGAAAGAGAAAATCCATTTTGACAAAGTAGATGTACTGTGATCAGGTTTACCTCATATAGTTTGCATATTATCAAAATCTGGCCCTATTTTAAAGGAGTAGGAAGGAACTGCAGTTGCTGGTTTACACCAAAGAAAGACACAAAATGCTGGAGTAACTCCGCGGTACAGGCAGCATCTCTGGATAGAAGGAATGGGTGATATTTCGGTTTGAGTCCCTTCTTCAGACTGGGACATTTCGGATCAAGACTAGTAAGATTAAACGAGAACTTACCAGTTTGAAGTTTGATCTTTATTTTATGAGGAGTTACGTTGGTGATTACGTGAAGAAGAACCGTCAGGGCGCATGCGCGTCAATCTTCAAAGCAGCGGTATGAAATCACAGACAACACAATATTTGAAGTAACATATTAAGATGAGCAACAGGAGAACTACCATATGACCTTTTTTATGAGAGAGGGTTGGGCGTGGCGGGCACGTAATCACCAACGTAACTCCTCATAAAATAAAGATCAAACTTCAAACTGGTAAGTTCTCGTTTAATCTTACTATTTTACTTCGGAGGCACCTTAGTGATTCCGTGAAGGGTTCAAAGCTCTGTGATTTTATGCCGCAGATCCAAATCCCGGCTTCTCACTGCATTGATTGACTTTCGATGAGAAACAATCAATAATGCGTTAAACATGAAATTTTAATATCATGCAATAACAATTGATTTGAATAATCAAAACAAATAGTAACCCCTCTATCCCAGGGGAACCTAAACAGGACTTAATACTGAATTTGCAAACAGCCTCTCGCCGATAGGCAATCGGCCGATGGTAAAAAAAAATTTAAAACAATTCATTTGATCACCCGGCACCTGTAAAAAATATGGCCGCTGTGAACATCCATCGCCCTAACCGACGTTGCTGCTGCACTAGTGGAAAAGGATATATACATTTCAGTGTTAATACCTGCCTTAATCAACATTTGCTTTAAACCACCTTGAGATAGTCTGCACTGACACTCTCCTGTGTGGCTTCATGTAACTGATAAACAATGCTGTTTCTACATTTCTTAATTTCTTTATAGTTTCAATATAATGGAAATAAATGTGCCATTACACATAAACATGGATCAGTAGGTTATGCTGAAACACAATTTTAACAAACCTGTGACACCTGGCCTGCTCTGCTTAAGCAAGACGCAAATATATAACATAACATTCTCTTCCGCAACTTCCATCCTGTCTAACAGAAGTTTTTTCAAACTCTGCACTTGCTATGCTGAACCAATGCCAAGAGCATAACAACTTGCATGATTAGTTTGGCAAATTCAGAGACATGACAGGAACCTACTGTCGAAGCATCTTGAGGACCACACTTACATCCCAGATCGCCATATACCTGGGTTTAGGAGGTTTAGAGTTGAAATTCCTTTCATCAATCCAGCTATGATACGATGAAACTCAATAGGATCTTTCCTGACTTCATCAAAACCATACGAGGACAAAGCACTTAAAGCTGTATTAATGGTGCTATAACTGAGCCCCTCATCATCGTAGAGTGTCAACAGGAACTCTAAAATATCCACAATACCTGCAGTACTATAGTCAATATTATTTTGTACACAATATTGCTCCCATTTTCCTTTTGAGTACTCTTTCTCCAGGCTACAGTGAGCATGTCCTCCGTTCACCCAGACAGTCCTTGCTCCAGGTATGGCCTTCTTAAAACCTGCAAATTAACAAGTCAATACCATCACATAACAGATGACTTTCCCGTGTTAGCGGATGCCCCAGTCAATTCCTACGCTTGGGAACCACCAAAAAGAGGTTGGATCCCTAACTGTAACATCAAAGGGAACCATGCTTGATTCGGCCAATTAGGTATCACAAGCACCCCCAAAGCGGCATCCTGCTTGATTTCTTGCAGACTCCGACCTATTAGACAAAATGATAGGAAAATATATAAAACATACCACCCCAATGTAACGTCAAAGTATCAATTGCAACTGCCACCTGGTCTGGTTCCCATGAAACCTATTTAGGCTGCTGATGTTGAACCTTGATGCAAAACAAATCGATATCTGGCATTCATATACAAGTACTATATTATTGAACACCTCCTGATTCAACATCCAATCTATGTTGTCATGGAACTTTCGTGACTTGGTGTCTCCTACTATGTAGAATCTCCCTGGTAGATAAATAGCTGAAATATATTTTTCCATGCACCAGCCCAAATGTGATTAGCCAATCTGTCACATTAATATATATGCCACTTGCATATTATTGTCAATCTGAAACTGAACATGCAGATTACATTTGTTAGAGCAATAAGCCTCTTTATAGTTAATTGCCCATGTCTACAGAAGCGATGCCTCTTGCTCAGTCCATCTGCCTCCACAGCTGAAACTCGTACCCGTGACACCTCACCCGAGTGCACTGACATTCATCTGCAAAATCATGGAAGGCTGGTCAAGCATTACCTTGCTATAACTTCTGGACACATGGTGAATCCACCATTGCAAATCAGAAATAGCCTTTACTGATAACTGCATAGGTCTATTATAATGACCCGAATGTATCCTTAATGCCTCAATTAGCTTGATACACCTGTCAATTAGCTCTACCCTTTTTTTTCCCTAGGCAGAGTCACTTAATTTAATCAATTGTGACCCAAATAGTCAGGTGTTAATTTGGATTCCTCTGGATGGCTAATGCCCAATCTTTGTAAATTGCATTTAACAACTATCACCTGTTACTTCAGCTGTTCTCTCGGATACCCCTGTAATCAAGATATCATCGAGATAAGCCATGAGCACATGACCCTGGCCTCTCAGCATGCCTATTATAGGTTTTTAACAATTTTGTTGCCATAGTTGATCCATCCCAGTGAATTTCAAATATCCTGCAAATAAACAGACATTGAGTAATGTGCATCTTTGAGCTCTAGAGTCGCCATATAGCATCCTCTTGACCCAGTTGCTTGGCAGTGACAATTCCATCTTACAATGTCTATACTACATCCCCCATCTTTTTTGGCCTGGGAAAATATTAGACACAAATTGATGGGTTGGTGAACCAACTTTATAATGACACCTTTATCACATAAGCTTGCAAGCGCAGTCTGAACATCCATCTGTTCTGTTAATGAAAACTGAATAGTTCTCCCAAGAACATGCTGAATGTGCAAATCACAATTTGGATTGAAATCCATTCGAAACCTTTGAATAACACTCTGTATAAACAGAGCTAAGGTAATTTGCTTCCATTCATCCCAGAAACAGATGTAATGTACCCCAGATTTAAGTTGTGTCACATTTGGTATGTGCACCTGAGAACCAGGCCCACCTACCTCCTTGGTACCTGGTGGATGTTTGACCATGTTCCCGCTTTGTTTGTAGGGGTACTTTCTTTTTTGGAAACTTGCCGACTGCCGGTGGCTTGATCAAGCCCACCGTCTTTGCCTCGTCACCCATGTCCTTGACACTCTTGGCGAGGTCCTCTCCGAAGAGTAGGTTTGCCGGCTGTATGTTGCTAGGCTGGAATAATACTGCAATCTTGGTGGGCCGAATGGCACTTTCCCTGAGACTATTTATCTAAAAAATGGGTGCTACAAAGCAATCCTAGTACCTCTTGATGCGTCTCCGACACATGCCCTCCATCCACCGTTCTCGCGACGCCGTGATTCCTGAGCCAAGTAATTTCAGGATTCTCTGCAGCTTCATCTCCTGGGCACTGCACGCCCATGCCCATCTGGCTCCATATCACCCGGTTCACTGCTGGCACCTTCAGCAACTCACAGTTACCCCGTCTCTTGGTGATTCCAGACTCTGACTGGACAGCGAATCGTGCTGCCAGAGATAGGAACTCTGACAACGGCCGTCTTCGCTTTCCCAGTGGCACTCCATACACTGACGGGACAGCGAATCGTACTGCCAGAGATGGGCCTCTGACAACGGCCGTTCTTCGCTAGTCAACAAAGTCTCCGTCAGAGTCGGGTCAGAACTGAGCTGACCCTCTGCAAGCACCTTTTAAATGAGGGTGCTATCCAGCAGCCTCTATATCGTGGAGGCCAGCTCTTCTCCCAGTGGCACTCCATACTATGACGGGACAGCGAATCGTGCTGTCAGAAAATGGACCTCTGACAACGGCCGTTCTTCGCTAGTTCCAAGTCTCCGTCAGAGTCGGGGTCAGAACTTAGCTGACCCTCTGCACACACCTCATGCATGAGGGTGCTTTAAGCAGCCCTCTACCAGGTGCTGCCAGCATGGCCTTTCTGCAGCCTACCGCCCACACAACTCCTCCGCTGAGTGTGCGTTTCTGGAGCAACCTCTGGATGAGGTGCTCCATTTGGGAGAACCGTTTTAAAACGTCTCCAGCCCCGTACAGGTTCGTTGTGGCCCGACTCCGTTGAGTCCGAGGGCCTCCCAGACTTCCCCGTGCCTTACGCCCGACAGGCGTTGGGTTTGGTGCTTTTTAGCACTCAGTCTGAAGTCGCCCCGCTCCCGGTCGGCGACTGTGCAGGGGTACGAGGCAGCCGCTGACAGACCGCATTCCCGCGGCTCTCCTATGCTTTACCTGCGGCTGCCCTCCCCCTGGTCGTCTTCATCATGGTGCTGCCTGTAATAAAAAACACATAGCACCACAAAAAGAATGTTCCCTCCAGCTAAGATTAGCTGGAGCTTTAAATTATAAAAGTACTTTAAAAGTACTTACTACAGGAGGAGCTCTGTCCTCCCCTGCTCGTCTTCATCATGGTGCTGCCTGTGACAAAACACAGAGCACAGCACCACAGTAAAGGAACTTACTTACTCCAGCTAAGTTTAAGTTTCTGACTTAGCTGGAGCTTTAATACTCTTTAAAAATACTCTAAAAGTACTTACCACGGGAGGAGCTCTGTCCTCCCGCTGTCCGTGCGCCAATGCGACCGACGTAATGACGCGCATGCGCCCTGACGGGTCTTCTTCACGGAATCACTAAGGTGACTCCGAAGTAAAATCTTCTTCAAACCGGGACATATCAGGTCAAGACCCTTCTTCAGAGTGAGGAAGGGTCTCGACCTGAAACGCCATCCATTCCTACTATCCAGAGATGCTGCCTGTCCAGCTGAGTTACTCCAGCATTTATCGTCTATCTCATTTTAAAGGCCATGTGTCAATCTTAACTCCCTCATTGCCATTGAATAATAGATGGGAATTGATCATTTCATTGCTTTTACAGCACATTGGAAGGCCAAGGATCTCACGCTAAGCTCTTGAGAGAGTAAGATCGGAAATTGGTTCATAATCCTCTTACAATGCCAGACACAGTGACCACTCAGCAATTCATCTCCCTAAAGTCACTGAGTACATAATACCTCTATCTAAAACTTTAAGAAGCTTTGAAATAAAATATTACAGGTCAAGGCTTGGCAGCTGAAAAGAAACACTCAGAAATAAACAGAATCCTGGGCCACCAATGATGGACATGGCCTCACCAACCACAACGAGTCACTGAGCCAGAGGAATATAGTGAATAAAAGGATATTGCTCAGTCCACCGTAACTGTGCGAGCCAAAGGCAAAGACAGGACATTCGCCCTTTCGAGACTGTTCCATCCTTCAGTGAGATCACGGCTGATTCTCTATCTCAATTCACCGATTCCGTCTCCCCCCATACCGTTCTCTACATTGAAATACTTTCTAATGGAGGGAAGGAAGGACATTTCTTTGAAACCTCTGCCAGCTGATTTTTTCCACACTAAACCATAATTACCCAAGCAAGGCAGTCAGAATACCTCAGACGAGCAAGGGTGAGTTCTCATTGCTTCTCAGCGGATTGAGCCTTGATGCACTGCTGTACTTTTCTGAACTAATGCTGCGGTAGCACAGTTTGACTACTCACACACTGTTCATGGGACATCACCAGCAATATGTTTTGTTTTGTTTAGTTTAGAGATACAGTGTGGAAACAGGCTCTTCAGCCCACCGATTCCGCACTGACCAGCGATCCCCGCTCAAAACTCCGTGGAGACAAACAGCCGTAGTCAGCTACGAACCTGGGTCTCTGGCGCTGTAAGACAGCAAATCTACCGCTGCACCACTGTGCCGTCCTTGTTAATGGTGCAACTTTCACAACAACCAGTCCTTTATTTTCACAGGGTCAGGATTCCAATATGAGCCTTTTATTTGAACACTGTAAGTGCCATGTAATATGGCAGTGTAAATAATTTATCATCAATAAATAGACAATGCTTGGCCAATCTCCAAATAATGAAATCCCTCTCTTTTTTATATTTGCATTGTAACTTATATTATCCCACCCTACTTTCAGAAGCTTACTAAATCACCTTTGCTGGCCATTCCCTTCAACAAGGATAAGGTGAGCAGTTTGTTGTTTTCTCTCACACCGATTTCTCTTGGAAATATATTGTTCTCCTTCATTACTACAGCTTCAAAAGCACTTTACTGCTGATTTGATCGCACAATTATGAAATAGTGATAAGGGTCACAGCCCTTCAACCTGCTTCTGCATTCAACATGACGAGGGTTGATCCCACTTTCCCGCACCTTGCTATCTTTTGTGCCTAACCTCCTGTGTCTACCTCCTTCTTAAGTTTAGATAGATGCAAAAACCTGGAGTAACTCAGCGGGACAGTTAGCATCTCTGGAGAAAAGGAATGGGTGATTTTGGGTCAAGACCCTTCTTCAGACTCGTCAGGGAGAAGGGAAATGAGAGATGTAGACGATTATGTAGAGAGATAAAGAACAATGATTGAAAGATATGCAAAAAGGTAAAGGGCCTGTCCCACTTAGGTGACTTTTTAGGCGAGTGCAGGAGACTCTGCACTCGCCTCATGGTCACCACATGTTTGCTGGTGGTCTCTGGTGGGTCTCCTTCATGGTCATGAGGAGTTCCCGCATTCTGGGAACTAGTCGCGGCCTCAGTATGGTTCGCAGCTAATTTTTCAACATGTTGAAAAATTTTCTGCGACCAAAAATTGGTCGCCATGGAAAAAATCGATACTCTTGTAGTCGTAGGTGCAGTGGTAGTGGGGTCACCATGTAGTTATGGGTAGTCGAGGTAGTCGTAGGTAGTTTTAGTTAATCACCTTTGCTGACCGGGCATTTTCATTGGCTCATTGGGGGAAAAAAAACGTAAGGACGAGTTTTCAGAACCGAGGAAAACCGACCGGTAATGTTAAATGCTCGCCGAACTTCACAGCTGTGTATCTTTGGCTTATTAAAAGTTGTCTGGCTTTTTAAAAGTGTCTCCACTCCTTCTCTCCCCCCTTCTCCCCCCCTTCTCCCCCCTTCTCCCCCCCTCTGCCTTCCCCCCCTCTTTTATAAAGGACTTACCGTACACTGTGCGAGCTGTCTTAACCTTCCTGTTTGTATCACCTTGTGCTTTGCACCATGTGAATTTCAGACAGCGCTCCCCCACTTTCCTTGGCCGCCGCCTTTGCGATGTGTTTGTATGTGTGTGAGTATGTTCCACTCTGACAGTTGCCGTTCCAGTCCCCGGTTTTTCAGCGAGTGCCGCGAACTTGACACTCGCCGGCAGTCCGCTGAAAAATGGCCTAAGTGGGACAGGCCCTTAACGATGATAAAGGAAACAGGCCAATGTTAGCTGTTTGTTGGGTGAAAACGAGAAGCTGGTGTGACTTGGGTGGGGGAGGGATAGAGAGAGAGGGAATGCCAGGGTTACTTGAAGTTAGATAAATCAATAACTGGGCTGTAAGCTGCCCAAGCGAAATATGAGATCCTGTTCCTCCAATTTGCATTTAGCCTCACTCTGACAATGGAGGAGACCTAGGACAGAAAGATCAGTATGGGAATTGGAAGGAGAATTAAAATGTTTAGCCTTCTTAAGTGTATTCAGTGACTTGAACTCCACAGCCTTCAGTGCTAGAAAACGCCACAGGCTCACTACACTCAGAATGAAGGAATTTATCCTCAGCCCATTTCTAAGTGTTTCACACCACATCCTAAGACCTCTCATCCTAGCTCCAGCAGCGAGGAGAAACCTCCTACCTGCATTCCATCTGTCCTAATGTGTCTGAATTTTCTTTGCTTCAATGCAATTCTCACTCGTTCTTAGTCAAGTCAAGAGAGTTTATTGTCATGTGTCCCAGATAGGACAATGAAATTCTTGCTTGCTGCAGCACAACAGAATATTGTAAGCATAATTACAGAACAGCTCGGTGTGTCTATATAGCATACACCATATATATACACATAAATAAACAGATAAGTGCAATAGGCTGTTATAGTTCAGAGTTTGTTTGATGGCGGCTTTAATAGCCTGATGCTGTGGGGAAGAAGCTGTTCCTGAACCTGGATGTACCAGATTTCAGGCTCCTCCATCTTCTACCTGATGGCAGCAGAGAGATGAGTGTGTGGCCAGGATGGTGTGGATCTTTGATGATGTTGGCAGCCTTTTTGAGGCAGCGACTGCGAATTCTAGTGACTGATAATCACTCCAAGTACAGTCCCACCATTCCAGGAGTCTATAGGATACCTAGAAGGATGAGGGGGTACCTCATTAAAACTTACCGAATAGTGAAAAGTTTGGATAGAGTGGATGTGGAGAGGATGTTCCCACTAATGGAAGTGTCTAGGACTAGACTCAGAATTAGAGACTCAGAATTAAAGGACGTTCTTTTAGGAACGAGATGAGGAGGAATTTCAGGGGGTGATGAATCTCTTGAATTCTTTGCCACAGAAGGGTGTGGAGGCCAAATCAATGGATATTATTAAGACAGATAGATAGATTCTTGATTAGTATGGGTGTCAGGGGTTATAGGGAGAAGGCATGAGAATGGGGTTAGGAGGGAGAGATGGATCAGCCATGATTGAATGGTTTTTGCAGACTTGATGGGCCGAATGGCCTATTTCTGTTCATATTACTTATGACCTCATGATATTATGAGTCAGACATGTACATCTTTGTTGAACCCTTATGTCCTCATTCTTCAGGGAACGGGGGTTCCCCCTCTTCTACTATAGATGAGGCTCTCACTAGGCTCTCTTCTGTACACCGTAACTCTGCTCTCACTCCCCATCCCCCCACTCGTAACAAGAGCAGAGTCCCCTTTGTCCTCACCTTCCAACCTACCAGCCGTCACATACAACAAATAATCCTCCAACATTTTCGCCAACTCCAACGGGATCCCACCACTGGCCACATCTTCCCATCTTCTCAACTTTCGGCTTTCCGCAGAGACCACTCCCTCCATAACTCCCTGGTCAATTCGTCCCTTCCCACCCAAATCACCCCCTCTCCTGGCACTTTCCCTTGCAACTGCAGGAAATGCTACACTTGTCACTTTACCTCCCCCCTTGACTCCATTCAAGGACCTAAGCAGTCTTTCCAGGTGCGGTAGAGGTTCACCTGCACCTCCTCCAACCTCATCTATTGCATCCGCTGCTCTAGGTGTAAGCTGCTCTATATCGGTGAGACCAAGCGTAGGCTTGGCTATCGCTTTGCCCAACACCTCTGCTCGGTTTGCAATAACCAACCAGATCTCACGGTGGCTCAGCACTTCAACTCCCCTTCCCATTCTGAATCCGACCTTTCTGTCCTGGGCCTCCTCCATGGCCAGAGTGAAGCCCACCATAATTTGGGGGAGCAGCACCTCATATTTCACTTGGGTAGTTTACACCCCAGCGGTATGAACATTGACTTCTCCAATTTCAGGTAGTCCCTGCTTTCTCCTTCTTTCCCCTCCACTTCCATCACTCCCTCAGCCCACTGTCCACCTCTTCCTTTCTTCCCCCCCCCCCCACCCTCACATCAGTCTGAAGAAGGGTCTCGACCCGAAACGTCGCCTATTTCCTTCGCGCCATAGATGCTGCCTCACCCGCTGAGTTTCTCCAGCATTTTTGTCTACCTTTGATTTTCCAGCATCTGCAGTTCCTTCTCAAACATTACTTTTCAATAGTTAGATAGTAAGATAGTACCTTTGATTAGTAAGATTTCATTAGGAAGATAAACAAAACTGTACATAATAATGTATGCGTTGTTTTAATTCATAGACTAGAGCATTTCAAAAAGACAATTCTCCAACGCATTCTGGAAGGCAAGCAAGGTGGAATACAAATGGTGCCTTCAAATGATGAATTTTTAGAAGTGTAGGAAGGAACTGCAGATGCTGGTTTAAACCAAAGGTAGATACAAAATGCTGGAATAACTCAGCGGGACAGGCAGCATCTCTGGAGAGAAAGAATGGGTGACGTTTTGGGCCGAGACCCTTCTTCGAGACTTCATTGTCTGATGAAGGGTCTCGATCCGAAATGTCACCCATTTCTTCTCTCCAGAGATGCTGCCTGTCCCGCTGAGTTATTCCAGCATTTTGTATCTACCTTTGGTTTAAACCAGCATCTGCAGTTCCTTCCTACACTTCTCCCACTGAGTTATTCCAGCATTTTGTATGGAAAGACAGGAAAGACATTCTTGCCATAGAGGGAGTAGAGAGAAGGTTCACCAGACTGATTCCTGGAATGGCAGGACTTTCATATGAAGAAAGACTGGATAGACTCGGCTTGTACTCGCCAGAATTTAGAAGATTGAGGGGGGATCTTATAGAAACTTACAAAATTCTTAAGGGGTTGGACAGGCTAGATGCAAGACGATTGTTCCCGATGTTGGGGAAGTCCAGAACAAGGGATCACAGTTTAAGGATAAGGGGGAAGTCTTTTAGGACCGAGATGAGAAAATAAAAATTCACACAGAGAATCTGTGGAATTCTCTGCCACAGATAGTAGTCGAGGCCAGTTCATTGGCTATATTTAAGAGGGAGTTAGATGTGGCCCTTGTGGCTAGAGGGATCAGTGGGTATGGAGAGAAGGGAGGTTCAGGATACTGAGTTGGATGATCAGCTATGATCATATTGAATGGCGGTGGTAATTCGAAGGGCCGAATGGCCTACTCCTGCACCTATTTTCTATGTTTCTATGTTTCTATGAGATGCCGCCTGTCCTGCTGAGTTACTTCAGCATTTCGTGTCTATGAATTTTTCAACCTTTGATTTTTTGAACCATATTCTTTCTTGTTTTCGATCAGTTAATATTTGTCTTTGATATAATTACGGTTCTGATTTCTATTTCTCCTCGGGGGCAGGTTAAAAAGAACAGCAATCAGAATGATTCCAAGTACAGGGAGAATGAGCTATTCAGAAGGATTAAAAACTCAATATCTAAGCTCCCAAGAAATCTCAATGAAGTACATCAAATATTAAATGGTTTAGAAGAGATAAATCCTCAATATAACTTTGAAATAAGCAGACAGTAGTATTGGAGATTATAAATATTAACTGGTGAAAAGTAAAGTTAGAGTAAATGCCCAAAATAATTTTTCATTTTAAATGTGATAAAGATATGATAATCGGCTCGACAAATCGTTACAAGAATTCAAAGCACCAGTGGAAAGATTGAATCTTGCACCAGCACAAATGACCATATCCCCCACCCTGCCTCTTATACTCCCTTGAAAGATTCATCCCATTTATCCTCGTTCTTCTTCATTGCCCTCCACACCCCCCTCCCCCCAGTTCTTTCATTCTTTTCATATAGACTTCCCTTTTGAAAATTGCATTGAATTTCCATTTACTACCGTTTCAGGCAGATCATAGCAATTGACTCCACAAATAATTTTCTCCCTGTCTACCTTCTCTTTTGATAATGACCTTAAATGAGTTTCGTCGAGTCAAACAGCTGAGAAACACACCCTTTGGCCCAACAGGTGCAGGCTGACCAGCTAGAACCCAATGGAGAAGAGGAGAGGGCAATGGTCTTGGATGTTGTCTTGTTAGCCAACTCACCCAGTGAATAGACACAGAAAGCTGGAGTAACTCAACGGATCAGACAGCATCTCTGGAAAAAAAGAACATGTGATGTTTCGGATCGAGACTCTTCTTCAGACCACCCTGTGGATTGTGGGTGAGGTTTTACTCCAGAGGTAGTAAAAACAGTACCAGACAAGATGAGGTGTCAAGTTTGGTGAGGAGTACACCTCCTTCAGTCAGGCCACACACCTGCAAGGATGCTACTCAAGAGCCTCTGAGCAAAGGAGCAGGCTTGAATCTGATCCAGCATGGTGAAAAAGAAATCCGAAGGCACTTCATGAGACCACACCTGGAGTATTGTGTGCAGTTTTGGTCTCCAAATTTGAGGAAGGACACTCTTGCTGTTGAGGGAGTGCAGCGTAGGTTCACGATGTTAATTCCCGGGATGGCGGGACTATCATATGCTGAGAGAATGGAGTGGCTGGGCTTGGGCTGGCCGAGTCCGGAGCGGGTGGAGCTGTGGTGGAGCGCTGCTGCGACCCGACCCCCGGAGATTCGGAGGCTACAACCGCGGGTCTGGCGGACGGCAACACTGGAAGCCCGCGGGTCCCTGGTGGGAGACCGCTTTTCGGGGCTTCCGCAGCGGCGACTTATCCCGCCCGAGTTGCGGGGTTGAAGAGCACCTGGAGCGGGGCTTTACATCACCGCCCCGCACGGCTTGGAATGGCCGCCGGACTTTGCGAGCGCACGCTGGGGCTCTAACACCAAGACCCGGTGCGCGACCTTGCTTTAACCGGCGTGGCTTTAATGGCCGCGGGATAATCACCATCGCCCGCCGGGGGCTTTGACTTTGACTCTGACATCGGGGGGGGGGGGGGGAGTGCAGTGGAGAGATAAGTTTTTTTGCCTTCCATCACAGCGCTGTGATGGATGTATGTGTAAATTGTGTTGTGTCTCGAGTCTTCTTCGTTTTGTTATGTATGGCTGCAGAAACGACATTTCGTTTGGGCCTTAACGGGGTCCAAATGACAAATTTGTCCAAAAAAGACAAATAAATTGTATTGTATTGTATTGTATTGTATACTCTGGTGTTTAGAAGGATGAGAGGGCATCTTATTGAAACATATAAGATTATTAAGGTACACAAAAAAATGCTGGAGAAACTCAGCGGGTGCAGCAGCATCTATGGAGCGAAGGAAATAGGCAACGTTTCGGGCCGAAACCCTGCCTATTTCCTTCGCTCCATAGATGCTGCTGCACCCGCTGAGTTTCTCCAGCATTTTTTTGTGTACCTTCGATTTTCCAGCATCTGCAGTTCCTTCTTTAAGATTATTAAGGGATTGGACACGCTAAAGGCAGGAAACATGTTTCCCATTGTAGAGGGAGTCCAGAACCAGAGGCCACAATTTAAGAATAAGGGGTAGGCCATTTAGAACGGAGATGAGGAAAAACTTTTTCACCCAGAGAGTTGTGAATCTGTGGAATTCGCTGCCTCAGACGGTGGTGGAGGCCAATTCTCTGGATGCTTTTAAGAAAGAGTTTGATAGAGCTCTTAAACATAGCAGAGTCAGGGGATATGGTGAGAAGGCAGGAATGGGGTACTGTTTGTGGATGATCAGCCATGATCACAGTGAATGGCGGTACTGGCTCGAATGTCCTACTCCTGCACTTATTGTCTATTGTCTATGAGAGATTTCAGGCAAAATTTGACAGCATAATATTTATTAGAGCAAATTAGATTTATTAGGGAATCCAGAAATCGGAGGTGCAAAGCAACTTGGGAGTGCTGGTGCAGGATTCCAAACAAGTTAATCTGCAAGTTGAATCAGTAGTAAAGAAAGCAAACTCAATGCCAGCAGGGCTTGTATACAAAAAAAAGGGATGAAATGTTGAGGCTCTGTAAGGCGCTGGTAAAGTTGCATGTGGAATATTGTGAGCAATTTCAACGACATCATCGTCGGGAGCTTGCAGGTCACAAGTGGGTGACCTGTTTTTCTGGGAGCTCCCGCAACTACAGCTGCGTCCGCTGGACTGGAGGGCGGCAGCTTCGGCAGCTTCGGCCACCCCGGGCCGCGGAGTTTGAACCGGCCCGTCGCGGACGGAGCACGGATTCAGCCGCGGGATTGACTTACCATCACCCGGCGGGGTCACAGCGTCAGAAGCCTGGATTGCCTCAGCGCAGAGGAAGAACAAAGCGGGAAGAGACAGAGACTTTAAGACTTTTGCCTCCATCACAGTGAGGAGGTGCCTGGTGAACTCACTGTGGTGGATGTTAATTTGTGTTTATTGTGTGTTTTGTTATTTATTATTATATGTATGACTGCAGGCAACGAAATTTCGTTCAGACCGAAAGGTCTGAATGACAAATAAAGGAATCTCTAATCTCTAATCTGTAATCTCTAATTTTGGGCACCCTATCTGAGGAAGGATGTGCTGGCTCTGGAGAGGATCCAGAGGAGGTTTACAAGAAGGATCCCAGGAATGAGTGGGTTAACCTATGATGAGCGTTTGTCGGCACTGGGCCTGTACTTTCTGGAGTTTAGAAGAATGAGGAACGTGCAGAATACTGAAAGGCCTGGATAGAGTGGATGTGGAGAGGATGTTTCCATGAGTGGGAGAGTCTAGGACTAGAGGTCATAGCCTCAGAATTAAATGACATTCTTTTAGGAAGGAGATGAGGAGAAATTTATTTAGTCAGAGGGTGGTGAATTTGTGGAATTCTTTGCCACAGAAGGCTGTGGAGGCCAAGTCAGTGGCTATTTTAAAGGCAGAGATAGATGGATTCTTGATTAGTACAGGTGTCAGAGGTTATGGGGAGAAGGCAGGAGAATGGGGTTGGGAGGGAGAGATAGATCAGCCATGATTGAATGGCGGAGTAGACTTGATGGGCTGAATGGCCTAATTCTACTCCTTTTCCTTATGACCTTATGACCTAATGAAACCAAAAAAATGCTTGGCCAATGGATAAGATGACTTTGAGGAAGAAAGAATTTGAAAGGTTAGTTTATCTTCCAAAAATTTGAAAGTTTACGGAGGAAGGTATAAACGTGACCAGGCAACTGGAGGCAAAGGGTCAAGAGTGATGGTGGAGTTGGTAGTAAGGATGTCCATGAAGGTGGTAAAGATGCCAGTGGTGGTGACAATAGTGGTGGGGAACACCCGCACAGCAGACTGAAGAATGGCCTTGACCGGAAACGTCACCTATTCCTTCGTTCCATAGATGCTGCCTCACCCGCTGAGTTTCTCCAGCAATTTTTCTACCTTCGATTTTTCCAGCATCTGCAGTTCTTTCTTAAACATACAGTAAACCTTCATCATAACGGACCACAGGGTGTTGATGAAACAGAAGAGGTTTACCAGAATCGTGCCTGGATTAGATCATAAGATCATAAGAACAGCAGTGATAGGAGCAGAATTAGTCCATTTGGCCCATCAATTCTACTCCGCCATACAACCATGGCTGATCTATCTCTCCCTGCTAACCCCATTCTCCTTCCTTCTCCCCATAACCTCTGACACCCATACTAATCAAGAATCTATCTTTCACTGCCTTAAATATATCCACTGACGGCTCCCACAGCCTTCTGTGGCAACGAATTCCACAGATTCACCACATGGATTAGAGGACATCAGCTATAAGGCTTGGTTGGAGAAACTTGGATTGTTTTCTCGAGAGATTCTCAGGCAGAGGGGAGA
>JAXLNO010001890.1:0-94970 GCA_038087875.1 Malacoraja senta | reverse complement strand
GGGAGAGGGGTGAGGAGAGGGAAACATAGAAACATATAAATTAGGTACAGGAGAAGGCCATTCGAACATTCGAGCCTGCACCACCATTCAATATGATCATGGCTGATCATCCAACTCGGTATCCTGTACCTGCCTTCTCTCCATACCGCCTGATCCCTTTAGCCACAAGGGCCACATCTAACTCCCTCTTAAACATAGCCAATTAACTGTGTGGCCTCAACTACCTTCTGTCCCAGAGAATTCCAGAGGTTCACCACTCTCTGTGTGAAAAAATGTTTTTCTCATCTCGGTCCTAAAAGATTCCCCCTTATCCTGAAACTGTGACCCCTTGTTCTGGACTTCCCCAACATCGGGAACAATCTTCCTGCATCTAGCCTGTCCAACCCCTTAAGAATTTTGTAAGTTTCTATTAGATCCCCCCTCAATCTTCTAAATTCTAGCGAGTACAAGCCGAGACTATCCAGTCTTTCTTCCTATGAAAGTCCTGCCATCCCAGGAATCAGTCTGGTTAACCTTCTCTGTACTCCCTCTATGGCAAGAATGGCTTTGGCAAGGGAGATGGAGAGGGGGAGGAGAGAGCGGTGGGCGAGGGAAAGCGAGAGGGGAGGGGAAGAAAGGTGTGGGGGAGTGGGGAGGGAGGGGAGGAGGGAAATGGGGTAGGCGGGAGAGGGGGAAGAGTGTGGTGGGAGGGGGGAGATGGGGAGGGCGAAGGGGGCAGGGGAGCGACGCATGGGGTGGGAGGAGGAGGGGACGAGAGGGAGAGGGGTGAGTAGAGGGAGAGGGGGAGGAGAGAGTGGTGGGGGAGTGGAGGAAAGTGCGGTGGGGAGGGGTAGAGGGATGGGGGGAGGGATGGGAGAGGGAGGAGAGGAGGAAGATGGGGTATGGGAGGGAGGGAGGGGGAAGATTGTGGATGGAGGGGGGTAAGGGGAGAGAGGGGAAAGAGTGGGGAGGGAGTTGGAGTTTGGGAGGGGGAGGGGGAGAGAAGTGGAAGAGTGGGGAGGGAGGGAGGGGGAGAGGGAGGGAGGAGGAGAGGGGTAGGGGTGGTGGAACAGGGACAGAGGGGTACGGGAAGAGGTGGGGGGGAGGGGAGGCGAGGAGGGAGATGGGGTAGGGAGTAGAGGGGGAAGAGGGTGGATGAAGGGGGAAGAGTGGGGAGGGGGAAGAGGGGAGAGAGGGAAGGAGATGGGGGGGTGGGGGGAGAGGGATGGGGTGGGAGGAGGAGGGGAGGAGGGATGAGGAGAGGGAGATGGAGAACGGGAGGAGAGAGGGGTGGGGACGGGAGAGATGGATGGGGAGGGGGAGAGAGTTGTGGGGGAGGGGGGGGATGGGGTAGGGGAGGGAGGGGTAAAAGTGTGGAGGGAGGGGGATAGGTGTGGGGGGAGAGAGGGGAAATAATGGGGAGGGAGAGTGGAAGGGGGAGGGGTAGGGACAGTCCATCTGTTCCCCATTCCCTATCACCCCCAATCCTCTAATTTAATCAGGGGTGGAAATTTGGAATGAAACGTGAAATCTCTACCGAAATGGAAGCAATCTCGGCGATTCTGCGTCTGATGTTGGCGTAGCAACGAATTAAAGGCTGGCAGCCACAAGTCAGGCAGACACACACACACACACACACACACCGTTTTAAATATAGATAGATATAGATATATTGGGAGAGGGAGAGAGAATGAGAGAAAGGAGAGAGAGTGCGAGACTGGGAGAGAGAGACTGGACGAGATAGAGAGAGGGTGAGAGAGGGAGAAAGATAGAGAGAGGGGGAGAGGGGAGAGGGAGCGAGGGGGAGAGGGAGAGGGAGAGAGGGAGAGAGGGAGAGAGGGAGAGTGAGAGAGGGAGAGAGGGAGAGGAAGAGAGGGAGAGAGAGAAAGGGAGAGAGGGAGAGAGAGATAGAGGGAGAGAGGGATAGAGGGAGAGAGATAGAGGGAGAGAGGGAGAGAGGGAGAGAGGGAGAGAGGGAGAGACAGAGAGGGAGAGAGGGACAGAGGGAGAGAGAGAGAGGGAGAGAGGGATAGAGGAAGAGAGAGATAGAGGGAGAGAGGGAGAGAGGGAGAGAGGGGAGAGGGGGAGAGGGAGAGAGAGAGATTGGAGGGGGAGAGGGGGAGACAGAGAGAGGGAGAGGGAGAGAGGGAGAGAGGGAGAGAGGGAGAGAGAGAGAGAGAGGGAGAGAGGGAGAGAGGGAGAGAGAGAGTGAGAGAGAGAGAGAGAGAGAGAGAGTGTCCAGTTTGAAGCCCTTCAAACACAAGAGGGGAGATAGCCCAGAAAAGAGTTCCCTGTGTCATTTGCTGCTGAGACTACCTACCCCAGTTAAACCTTGACCAGCCTCAGATCAATACTGATCCCCAATGAGGGAAACTTGGACCCGTTTCCCCTCATTTTGCCACGTTTCCCCTCAATTTTCCCCTCAATTCTTCTCTATTTTCTCCTCATTTTTCACTCTTTTTCTTCGTTTTCCCATCAATTATTTTATACCAATCGCCGCCTCGCCTTCTCCCTGGCAACAGGTGACGTCACGACGGGGTGCGGCAGCCAATCGGATCGGATCTTCCGCTTCCCCTTCGGAATAGCTGATTGGACGCTGAGTGAGGGTGCCGGCCAATTGGCGCCTGCCGCAACGCTCGCTGGCAACAGATCACGCTGTGCGTGGGGCGGGGTGAAGGCGACCAATCGGCGCTTCCACTTCCTCCCCTTGGGGACAGGTGACGTCAGTGGCGGTGAAGACGACCAATCAGGTCGCAAGACGGGACCAGCACTGGCCAATGGGGAGGATGGGCTGCGGGGGAAAGGAGGCGCCCATTGTGAAGCTGCAGGACGCGGCGGCCAATCAATAGCCCCCTTCCTCCCAGGGCAACAGATGATGCTGTATGGGGGGGAGTCGGCGGCCAATCAGTAGCCCCGTTCCTCCCATGGCAAAAGATGATGCTGTATGGGGGGGGGCGGCGGCCAATCAGTAGCCCCCCTTCCTCCCATGGCAAAAGATGATGCTGTATGGGGGGGGCGGCGGCCAATCAGTAGCCCCCCTTCCTCCCATGGCAACAGATGACGCTCTATGGGGGGCGCGGCGGCCAATCAGTAGCCTCTCTTTCTCCCATGGCAAGAGATGACGCTGTATGGGGGGGGCGGCGGCCAATCAGTAGCCCCCCTTCCTCCCATGGCAACAGATGACGCAGATTGGAGGGGCGCGGCGGCCAATCAGTAGCCCCCCTCCTCCCATGGCAACAGATGACGCTGTATAGAAACAGAAATTATGTGCAGGAGTAGAGGCCATTCGGCCCGTCGAGCCTGCACCGCCATTCAATATGATCATGGCTGATCATCCAACTCAGTATCCCGTACCTGCCTTCTCCCCATACCCCCTGATCCCTTTAGCCACAAGGGCCACATCTAACTCCCTCTTAAATATAGCCGATGAACTGGCCTCAACTACCTTCTGTGGCAGAGAGTTCCAGAGATTCACCACTCTCTGTGTGAACAAAGATGTTCTCATCTCGGTTTTAAAGGATTTCCCCCTTATCCTTGTGAGATTCAAATTCCCAAATGCTCAGAGACAAAGTCAGAGAAAAAAGTTTTTTTTTTTTTATTATTTTTTTTTTTTTTTTTTTTTTTATTAGAAGTACATTACATTACAACCACATACATTAATACTCGTCATTTATATCTTCTTACAATTAATGTACTCCCTTTATTTATTTTTTTACACTAGAAAAGGAAAAGATTGAAAGAAAGAAGAAAGTGAAGGAAAAAGTGAAAGTGTAGAAAAGTGTAAAAAATGTAACAACAAAAAAGGACGAAGACCCTATAAGAGCGAAATTAAAAACAAAAGAAAAAGAGTTAAGAAATAGGCCCTAGGAAAAAAAAGAGAAAGAGAGAGAGGGAAAAAAAAAAGAAAAATAAATATTTTTTTGAGCATTACGTAAATAGGACATACCAACTCTTCAACTATCATCCCCCCTTACCTGACCTCAATTTTTTATTTTTTTTAAAGTACTTTTGCACCCTATGTTTGTAATAATTCTATAAATGCAGACCACGTCAGGTGGAAGTGATCTGGTTTACCTGCTAGGAGGAGTCTTATCTCTTCTAGGTGTAGTGTTTCAAACATATTTGAAATCCACATATTTATAGTTGGTATTGGAGCCTTCTTCCAAAATTTTAGAATTAGCTTTTTTCCAGTTATTAACCCATAGTCCATTAATTTCTTTTGAAACACATTTAGTTCTGGATCATCTTCCGTTATTCCGAAGATAATCCATTCTGCTTTGGGTATCAGTCTTGTTTTAAATAACTTTGTAAAGATTTCAAAAATTTCATTCCAAAATTTTTGAATTTTTGTACAGAAGACGAATGAGTGCGCTATAGTAGCTTCTTGGGATTGACATTTATCACAAATAGATGATACATTTGGGGAAATTTTATGAATTTTAGTTTTCGAATAATATAATCTATGTAAAATTTTAAATTGTATTAAAGTGTGTCTTACATTAATCGAGCATTTATGCACGTTTAATAAGTATTAATTCCAACTTTCCTTTGAAATTTTAATAGCTAACTCTTGTTCCCAGTCTCTTCAGATACCCTCCGTAGGTGGTATTTGTACATTTAAATTAATATTATACAAATATGATATTAAGTTTGCTGATTCCGCTTTTATCTGCATTGCCTCGTCCAATACATCTACTGGGTTATTATAATGATCTTTTGTATATTTTTTCAAATAGTCGCATATTTGAAAATATTTAAAATATTGATTATTTCCGAGTTTATATTTTATTTGTAATTGTTGAAATGAAAGTAATTTTCCAGTTTCATACAAGTCACCAAGCGTTTTAATTCCTAGTCTATCCCATTGTGTATAAGCTTTATCTATAATAAAAGGACTAAACGAAGGGTTATTGACTATAGGTAATAAAAGTGATAAATTTCTTAATTTTAAATTTTGTTTTATTTGTTTCCAAATACGGATTGTACTATGAATAATTGGGTTCTTATTATAATTTATGTTATTCAGTTTCATTGGAGAGAGGAGGATCGCTCCAATGTTTCTAGAGGAGCAATCCTCTTTCTCCATTACAATCCAGTCTACTTGCTGGGCGGAGTTATCCATCAGTTGAATCATGTTTTTAATATTTACTGACCAATAATAATACATAAAATTAGGTAGTGTTAAACCCCCCAATACTTTAGGTTTATTCAGATGAGTTTTTTGTATTCTATGTGATTTATAGTCCCATATAAAATTAGTGATATCTGAGTCGAGTTTTTTTTTAAACTTCTTTGGTAAGTATATAGGAATTGATTGAAATAGGTATAAAAGTTGTGGTAAAAAGTTCATTTTTATTGCGTTTATTAGGCCTATTAAAGACATCGGGAGCGTTTTCCAGAATTTAATTAGTGTATTTAATTTATTAAGTAGGGGGTCAAAATTTGCCCTGAACATACCTTGATATGTTCTGGTAATTTCGATTCCCAAATATTTAAATTTTTCTGTAGCAAATTTAAAAGGGAATTTTAAAAGATGTGTTGAATCTTTCGGTTTTATTGACATAATTTCACTTTTATTCCAATTTATTCTATATCCGGAAAAAGATCCAAAGTCTTCAAATAAATTTAATATATTTGGTATAGTGATTTGAGGTTTTGTAATATACAGTAATATATCATCCGCGTATAAAGATATTTTATTATATGAGTCTTTAGTATTATATCCATGAATATCAGGGTGTATTCTAATTTTTTCTGCTAGCGGTTCAATAATGAGAGCAAACAGCTGTGGTGATAATGAGCATCCTTGTCTATTTCCCCTTGATAGTTGAAATTTCGAGGATAATATGTTATTAGTTAGTATTCTAGCTGTAGGTTTGTTATATAGTAACTTAATCCATAAAATAAAATTCTCTCCCAGTTGAAATTTTTGTAATACTTTGTCCATATAATTCCATTCTACTTGATCAAATGCTTTTTCAGCATCCAGCGAAATAATTGATAATTCTTGATCTTCAGATTTGTGTGAGTGCATTATGTTGAGTAGACGTCTCATATTATTAGAAGAGTATCTCTTAGGGATAAACCCTGTCTGATCTGGGTTTATTAATTTACTAATGTATTTACTTAATCTTCTAGCTAATGTTTTCGCTAATATTTTTTGATCTGTGTTTAACAATGCTATAGCTCTATATGAACCAGCTTCTTCTAAATCTTTATTTTTCTTAGGTATTAATGTAATCGTTGATTCCGCTAATGTATCAGGTAGTATTCGTTTTTTAAAAGCGTATTGGTACATTTTTTGTAATCTTGGTATTATTTTATCATAAAAGCTTTTATAAAATTCATTAGTAAATCCATCAGGGCCTGGTGTTTTTCCATTCTTTAGTGAGTTTATTGTATCTTCTAATTCCTTAATTGAGATTTGTGCACCCAGTTCCTCTTGTTCCTTCAGCTCTAACTTTGGAAGATTACAGGTATCCAAGAACTTTGTGATATTATTGGACTCAATTATCGTTTTAGATGTATACAAATTCTCGTAAAATTGCGCAAATCTTTTATTAATATCCTTCGGTGTTGTTAATAATTCCCCTTTATCTGATTTGATCTTTGGTATAGTATGATCCTTTTCTCGTTTTTTTAGCTGGCGAGCCAAAAGTTTATGCGGTTTATCCCCAAATTCAAAGTGCTCTTGTTTTGTAATTTGAAAAAGTCTTATAAGTTTGGCAGATAATAATTTATTTAATTTAAATTTTAAAATTATTATTTTATTATGTTTATCTATTGATGGATCTTTAGCATTATCTATATCCATTTGTCTAATAAGTTCTTCTAACTGTCTTTGTTCATTCTTATTCTTTTTATTTTGAAAAGCTTGATATGAAATTATAATACCCCTAATGTATGCTTTAAAAGATTCCCAAAATAAAGTAGGCGATATATCTGAAGTATCATTTGTTTGAAAAAAGACCTCCATTTGTTCTTTTAAATATATACTCG
Source organism: Malacoraja senta (assembly GCA_038087875.1). NCBI lineage: Eukaryota > Metazoa > Chordata > Chondrichthyes > Rajiformes > Rajidae > Malacoraja > Malacoraja senta. Next base: position 87,992 of record JAXLNO010001890.1, on the reverse strand, counting down.
CTTGTGGATCTTTTAAAATTTGAGAATTAAATCTCCAGAACGATTTATTCTTAGACAATCCTTCCAGTTTTAAAAAGAAAGTTAGTGGAGAATGGTCTGAAATTGAATTTGTATGGTATATTGCATTAGATGTTTGGGGGATTAATTTTGTATCCAGCAGAAAGTAGTCTATACGTGAGTATGTCTTATGTACCATTGAGTAAAACGAGTATTCCCTGCCAGTTGGATTAACAATTCTCCAAACATCTGCTATATTAGTGTTATTTATATAGGTATTGAGAAGTTCCCCAGTTTTCGATTTCATATTCCCTCTCTGTTTTTGACTTGATTTATCTAAGTACGGATCTAAAACACAGTTAAAGTCTCCTCCTATTATAACATTTTGATAGTTTGACTCTGCAATTATGTTGAAAATGTTATTGAAAAAGTGGGGGTTATCAAAGTTAGGGGCATATATATTTACCAAAGTAAGTGGAGTGTCATGGATTTCTCCATTAACTATTAGGTATCTCCCTTCTATATCTGTTATAATATTCTTTGCTTTAAATGGTATACCTTTTCTTATGATGATTGACGTGCCTCTAGATTTTGAAGTAAATGAAGAATGGTATGTTTGACCTATCCATTTCGCCCTCAGCCTAACTTGATCCTGAGGTTTTAGGTGTGTTTCTTGTAGGAAGGTAATGTCAGAGTTGTACAGTTTCAGCTGAGCTAGTATCTTACCCCTTTTAATAGGTTCGTTAATACCTCTTATATTCCAACTACAAAATGAGATTCCTCCTAGGTTCTTTTGTGTGGTGTCATGCATTTTGAATAATTATAGTACCTTTGAATCTTGTGGTGCATCCATATCCCAGGTCTTTAGGTATTGGGGGAGTTTTTGAATTATTAAATTTTGCTGGTATGTCCATTTTACGCTTATCACTAAACACAAAACACAAACAAGTGATTTTATGTGGTAAAAAAAAAACTAAAAAAGTGAGGCTACAGTGTCTGATATAGTCGGCACTGTAGCGAGTGTCCCACCTGTAGGTGGGAAAAAACCTTGTTTTGACTTCCATTGCGTTGTTACACAAATAGCTCCGCTCTCTTAGTTAATCATAACATATTAAAATATTAAAACGAGGCCTCACATTCAGATATATAATACAATTTTACCCTGATATTTCCTTATAACATATATATATATCGGAGTTTTAACTACTAATTATTAAACCAATATTTTTGACTTCAATAAGAATCAACTGTTGGTTGAAGGGGTTAACGAGACGTGCCCCTGGACCTAAGCCAGGTGCTCGTTGTATGGGGGGGAGTCGGCGGCCAATCAGTAGCCCCGTTCCTCCCATGGCAACAGATGATGCTGTATGGGGGGGGCGGCGGCCAATCAGTAGCCCCCCTTCCTCCCATGGCAAAAGATGATGCTGTATGGGGGGGGGCGGCGGCCAATCAGTAGCCCCGCTTCCTCCCATGGCAACAGATGACGCTCTATGGGGGGCGCGGCGGCCAATCAGTAGCCTCCCTTTCTCCCATGGCAAGAGATGACGCTGTATGGGGGGGGGCGGCGGCCAATCAGTAGCCCCCCTTCCTCCCATGGCAACAGATGACGCAGATTGGAGGGGCGCGGCGGCCAATCAGTAGCCCCCCTCCTCCCATGGCAACAGATGACGCTGTATAGAAACAGAAATTATGTGCAGGAGTAGAGGCCATTCGGCCCGTCGAGCCTGCACCGCCATTCAATATGATCATGGCTGATCATCCAACTCAGTATCCCGTACCTGCCTTCTCCCCATACCCCCTGATCCCTTTTGCCACAAGGGCCACATCTAACTCCCTCTTAAATATAGCCGATGAACTGGCCTCAACTACCTTCTGTGGCAGAGAGTTCCAGAGATTCACCACTCTCTGTGTGAACAAAGATGTTCTCATCTCGGTTTTAAAGGATTTCCCCCTTATCCTTGTGAGATTCAAATTCCCAAATGCTCAGAGACAAAGTCAGAGAAAAAAGTTAATCTTATTTATTACATTTCTGTGCAGAAAACGGTGCCCCTCTGTCGCCCTCTAGAGACACACCGAAGATGGAGATGCTTTCTATCTTTATACATTTTCATTTCACTTTTGTCCCGCATCCCTCCCCATTGAGCTTCTTCCAATCATAACATAAAGCCCAGATTCCCACGAGAACGTCAAAGACACCTCCCCTGACGTCAAGGTTACCTCCTATTACATGCATCGCATGTGCATTTAAATTAGGCATCTTGTCATAGTAGGTGTGTGTACATATTCACGCAAGTTCATTAGGCATGCGTAGTTGTTTTTAACCCCTCGCCCTTTTCAACTCTGCCTTGCTTCTCCAAAAATTTCCACTGAAGTATTTCTATTGCTACTTTTTATCTAGAATTTCTCCCTGTTCTTTATATCGTTACTTTCTATTCTACTAGCAGTCTGGCTTCTGCTGACACATTATTTCTTTCAAAGTTATATTTCAGAGTTCTAGTATAAATCAACCATCTCTATTAACCCTTTTCTCACAATCCACCATTTTACTTTTTGCTACGCAACTTTTGATTTATACTATATCCTCCTTTTCTAGTGCTAGCAGATTCTTCCGCTCACTATCCTCCGCTCGCTGGTCATACTGTGTTCTGAAGGCCATCATGACGGCGCTGTTCTTTGTCAGGGCTGTCTCTCTCAATCGCTGAACCATCCCCCGTGCGCAGGGAATGATACTACATCCGAATAGGCACAAAGTCAATGGTTCCTTCCCTTCATGCACAGTCCACGGGCTGATATTGTCTGGTGGGGCCTCCACAAGACCCTTAAATCGGCGTGCGTGTGTCCACCCTTTTTCTTTTGTTCGTACTGCTGTCTCGGTGATTAATAACACAAGGTAGAGTCCAGTCCACTTAGGTTGCATCTTTTCTTCCTTCCATGATTTTACAAGATCCCAGTTCCCTGCTTTCACAGAATGGATTGGAAAGTCGAGATGGGGGACTCTGTGCCAGCAGCCCCTTGGTTTTTAATTCTGTAATAGAAGGAGATACTGCCAGTAAACAGTTCCTTAAGAAAACATCACTACCATGGTGGGTATTCCTTCAATCTTTCCCAAATAATAAAGACCTAACTTGCTCAACCATTCTCTTAGTTGCTGAAACCCAGTCAGCATTCTAATAGATCTCCTCTGTACTCTCTATTTTGTTAACCTTTTCCCTATAATTATGCCTACCAAAATTATACACCATACTCCACAATTTCAATAGACAATAATAAAATCTCAGAATTTTTAGATAATTGTAATCTACCACAATTAGAACGCAGGGAACAAGAGGAACTGGGAGCACAAATTACTTCTAAGGAGATAGAAGACACAATAAAAACACTAAAAAATGGAAAAACACCAGGACCAGACGGATTCAGTAATGAATGTTATAAATCTTTTTATGATATAGTTACTCCACGATTACAAAAAATGTATACATATGCTTATAAAGAGCAAAACCTACCTGAAACACTAGCGGAATCAACGATCATATTAATACTTAAAAAAGATAAAAATATAGAAGAACCAGGATCATATAGAGCTATTGCTTTGTTAAATACGGATCAGAAAATAATAGCAAAAACATTAGCCAATAGATTAAGCAAGTATGTTAGTAGACTAATACATGAGGATCAAACAGGATTTATACCTAAGAGACACTCATTTAATAATTTGAGACGTTTGCTTAACATAATGCATTCACATAAATCTGATGACCAAGAGTTAGCTATCATCTCACTGGACGCAGAAAAAGCGTTTGATCAAGTAGAATGGGACTATATGATCAAAGTATTGCAAAAATTCCAATTGGGAGAAAACTTTATTGCATGGATAAAACTACTATATAACAAACCTACGGCTAGAATACTAACTAATAATATATTATCTTCAAAATTCGAATTATCTAGGGGCAACAGACAAGGATGTTCACTATCACCGCTGTTATTTGCTTTGGTAATTGAACCCCTTGCTGAAAAAATAAGAACACACTCGAATATTCACGGTTATAACACAAAATATTCAAACAACAAACTATCCCTATATGCTGATGATGTACTACTGTACATCACAAAACCACAAATTAGTATACCAAATATATTAAACTTAATTGAGGACTTTGGATCCTTTTCAGGATATAGAATAAATTGGAACAAAAGTGAAATTATGTCGATTAAACCAAAAGACTCAACACATCTCAGGAAATTCCCTTTTAAAATAGCTATGGAAAAATTCAAATATTTAGGAATTGAGATTACTAGAAATTACCATGATATGTTTAAAGCTAATTATAATCCCCTACTTAAGAAATTAAATAATCTGATTAAATTTTGGAAAACACTTCCGATGTCCTTAATAGGTAGGATAAATGCTATAAAAATGATTTTCTTGCCACAAATCCTTTACCTATTTCAATCAATACCTATATATCTCCCAAAAAAGTTTTTCAAAAAACTGGACTCAGACATTACAAATTTTATATGGGATTACAAATCCCACAGAATACAAAGAACACACCTTAACAAACGAAAAGAGTTGGGGGGTCTAGCGCTCCCTAACTTTATGTATTATAACTGGGCAGTAAATATTAAAAATATGATTCACCTGCTGGACAATTCTGCCCAGCAGGTGGACTGGATTATAATGGAAAAAGGGGATTGCTCCCCGAATAATATAGGAGCGATTATTCTCTCTCCAATAAATTTGAATAATAAAAATTATAATAAAAATCCAATTATATATAGCACTATTAGAACATGGAAGCAAATAAAACAGAATCTAAAATTAAGAAACCTATCTCTCTTAATACCAATAGTCAATAACCCATCGTTTAAACCTTCAATCATAGATAAAGCATTTATACAATGGGAAAGAATGGGAATTAAAACGCTCGAAGATCTGTATGAATTAGAAAAATTACTATCATTCCAACAACTACAACTGAAATATAATTTGAAAAATAATCAATATTTTAAATATCTACAAATCTGTGACTATTTGAAAACACACACAAAAGATTATTATAATATGCCTTCCGACTTACTAGATGAAGCAATGAAGACAAAGGCGGAATCAGTTAATTTAATATCATACTTATATAATATCATCTTAAATATAGAAATACCCACAACAGATGGAATTAGAAGAGATTGGGAACAAGATCTAGGTATAAAAATTTCAAAAGAGAGTTGGGATAATCATTTATTACAGGTGCATAAATGCTCGATCAACGTACGACATACGCTTATCCAATTTAAAACATTACATAGATTATATTATTCAAAAACCAAACTAAATAAAATCTTTCCTAACGTCTCACCAATCTGTGATAAATGTATATGTCAAGAAGCTACCATAGCACATTCTTTTGTTTTTTGTACAAAAATCCAAAAATTCTGGTTTGAAATATTTGATATTTTTTCAAAATTAATCAAAATAAAACTGGTACCAAAACCAGAATGGATTATTTTTGGAATATCGGAAGGTATTCCTGAATTAAACGTGTATCAGAAGAATTTACTCAATTATGGGCTAATAATGGGAAAAAAGCTTATACTTAAATTCTGGAAAAATGCGCCCACACCAACAATAAAAATGTGGACATCAAATATGTTGGAAACATTACATCTGGAAGAGATGAGATTCCTCCTAGTAGGCAAAGTAGATCAATTTCAAAAGACGTGGTCTACGTTTTTGGACCTATTACAAGCATGAGGTGCAATAGTAATTTAGAAAAACAAATAAATAAATAAAAGGTATCTGGACCTGGTAATGGGAGGTAAAATAAAAACAGACTTGGTTGGTAGTTCCTTCTCTATGAAGTATGGTATAAGAATTATAATAGAGCGATTGTTCCTTCTTTCTTTCTCTTTTTTTTTCTAGGGTCTATTTTCTAACTTTACTTCCTTCTCTAACTTCTTTTCTAAGGGGCTTTCTTTTCCCAACACTCTTTTGCACTTCACAACCTTTGTGCACTTTCTTCACTTTTCTTACTTCTTTCTTTTTCTTTCTTAAAGATTAAAAAAGTGAAGCGGTACAAAAAATGTATTAATATATACGTGTTGTACATTACTGTAATCTACCGTACTTCTAAAAAATAAAAAAAAATAAAAAAAAAAAAAAAAAAAAAAAAAAATACTCCACAATTGACCTCGCCAATAGCTTGTACAATTTAACATTACAACCCAACTTCTATACACAATGCTCTGATCTATAAAGGCCAACACACCAAAATCTCTCTTTACCATCCTATCTACATGAGATTCCACCTTCAGGGAACTATGCACAGTTATTCCTAGATCCCTCTGTTCAACTTCATTCCTCAATTCACAATCATTTACCATGTAAGTCTAATTTGAATTTGTCCTGCCAAGATGTATCACCTCACACTTATCAACATTAAACCCATCTGTCATGTTTCAACCCACTCTTCCAAATGACCTAAATCTCTCTGTACATTTTTAAAATCTACTTCATTATTCACAACACCACCTATCTTAGTATCATCTACATATTTCTTAATCTATCTTACCATACCAACATCCATATTATTGATTCACATGACAAACAACAGTGGACCCAACACACATCCCCGAGGTACCCCTCTAGTCACTAACCTCCAACCTGATAAACATCCATCCACCATTACTCTCTGACATTTCCCATACAGCCACTTTTTAATCCATCTTGCTATTCCTTACTAACCTCTTCTTAACCAACCTTATTTCCTTTTTGAACCTTGTCAAAGGCCTTACTGAAGTTCACCACTTTAACCTCATCAATTTCCCTAATAACCTCTTTTTTAAGGAAAAAAAACAAGATTAGTCAAATATCACAATCACAAATCCATGCTAATTCTTCTTAATCCTACCATATTTATCCAAATTCCTATAATATTGTCTTTAGTATCCTTTCCATTATTTCCCACCACTGATGTCAAACAACGTTCTTGTTAAAACTCTACTCTTCTTTTTCCTCTTGTTCACTTACCTCAGGGCTATTATCTACTCATAACTGCAGGAGAGCCCTCGTGTAATTATTGAAATTGTATTAGGTATCTCAATCTTCTAAACGAACATCGGTCGGTGATTTAGAAAACTCATACATACACCTTGTCTTCAGGTTTAAAGGGTCCTTCCTCCCGGTCCATCTCCGACAGCTTTTACTTTGCCTGTTCATAAATAGACTTGTATATCATAATTAACTGTTTCATATACTTTATAAATTCTATCTTTAACTGTTCCAAACTCGGTCCCTTTTAGGGACTGCTCCATTTTGCCACCTGCTGGTTATTCAGAATTACCCTAGACATATCTTCCAGATGCTGTTCCGGCTTCTTTGTCTGCATTTTAATTTAACTTCTTTGACATTTACTTTTTCCGTTTCACTATACAATCTCAACATATTTTCCAATCTCGTCTGAACTATATCCTGCCTTTCCCAAGATCATCATCCGCTGTCTTATATTCTGAAGTATTTCTCTCTCTCTCTCTCTCTCTTCACTTGTGAAACAAACCAACAAATTGTCCACATCATCAAATGCTGTCTAAGGGTATACCTTCAAAACCCTACAATACAATACAATACAATACAATACAATACCTTTTATTTATGATTCTAACCTCACATGAGGTTCAATCGAAATTTGGTTTCTGCATCCCTACAAAAAAAGAACCAAGACACACACCAACACAATTTACACAAACATCCATCACAGTGAGTCTCCTCCTCACTGTGATGGAAGGCAATGTCTTCTCTCTCCCCTGCTCTCCATTCCTCTCCCGAAGTCGAGGTCAAAGCCTCATCCTAGCCTTTCTTGACACCCTCCTTTAAATCCCTTTCTCTCTCTTGGGGATCGCAGTCATGTTAGGGTTTATCTCCAGATTAATTTCACTCCTAATAGGACTTTTCGAGGAAAAGTTCCCCAAGACATTGGAAATAAATAACAATCCCACCACCTCCTTAAATTCTGCTTGACTTTAAGAAGAATGACTTCCACCACAATAGTTCATAATATAATGTTCACTTCACTGGTTGCCTTCTATTTCTTGTTCATTTTCAACTCCAGCTTTTCAGCTGGTTTTCCAGATAGGCTACATTATTTGCCTTTCATAGAAACATAGAAACATAGATATTAGGTGCAGGAGTAGGCCATTCGGCCCTAAGAGCCTGCACCGCCATTCAATATGATCATGGCTGATCATCCAACTCAGTATCCCGTACCTGCCTTCTCTCCATACCCTCTGATCCCTTTAGCCACAAGGGCCACATCTAACTCCCTCTTAAATATAGCCAATGAACTGGCCTCGACTACCCTCTGTGCCAGAGAGTTCCAGAGATTCACCACTCTCTGTGTGAAAAAAGTTCTTCTCATCTCGGTGTTAAAGGATTTCCCCCTTATCCTTAAGCTGTGACCCCTTGTCCTGGACTTCCCCAACATCGGGAGCAATCTTCCTGCATCTAGCCTGTCCAACCCCTTAAGAATGTTGTACGTTTCTATAAGATACCCCCTCAATCTCCTAAATTCTAGAGAGTATAAACCAAGTCTATCCAGTCTTTCTTCATAAGACAGTCCTGACATCCCAGGAATCAGTCTGGTGAACCTTCTCTGCACTCCCTCTATGGCAATAATGTCCTTCCTCAGATTTGGAGACCAAAACTGTACGCAATACTCCAGGTGTGGTCTCACCAAGACCCTGTACAACTGCAGTAGAACCTCCCTGCTCGTATACTCAAATCCTTTTGCTATGAAAGCTAACATACCATTCGCTTTCTTCACTGCCTGCTGCACCTGCATGCCTACTTTCAATGACTGGTGTACCATGACACCCAGGTCTCGCTGCATCTCCCCTTTTCCTAGTCGGCCACCATTTAGAAAATAGTCTGCTTTCCTGTTTTTGCCCCCAAAATGGATGACCTCACATTTATCCACATTATACTGCATCTGCCAAACATTTGCCCACTCACCCAGCCTATCCAAGTCACCTTGCAGTCTCCTAGCATCCTCCTCACAGCTAACACTGCCCCCCAGCTTAGTGTCATCCGCAAACTTGGAGATATTGCCTTCAATTCCCTCATCCAGATCATTAATATATATTGTAAATAGCTGGGGTCCCAGCACTGAGCCTTGCGGTACCCCACTAGTCACTGCCTGCCATTGTGAAAAGGACCCGTTTACTCCTACTCTTTGCTTCCTGTTTGCCAGCCAGTTCTCTATCCACATCAATACTGAACCCCCAATGCCATGTGCTTTAAGTTTATATCACACACAGTTACAACACATAATCCTCCGCCATTTCCGCCACCTCCAACGTGACCCCACCACTCGCCACATCTTCCCATCTCCCCCCATGTCTGCCTTCCGGTAAGACCGCTCCCTCTGCAACTCCCTTGTCAATTCTTCCCTTCCCTCCCGTACCACCCCCTCCCCGGGCACTTTCCGTTGCAACCGCAAGAAATGCAACACCTGTCCCTTCACCTCCCCCCGCGACTCCATTCAAGGACCCAAGCTGTCGTTCCAGGTGCGACAAAGGTTCACCTGTATCTCCTCCAACCTCATCTACTGCATCCGCTGCTCTAGATGTCAGCTGATTTACATCGGGGAGACAAAACGGAGGTTGGGCGATCGTTTCGCCGAACACCTCCGCTCAGTACGCAATAACCTACCTGAACTCCCGGTGGCTCAGCACTTCAACTCCCCCTGGATCTCCTCCATTGCCAGAGTGAGCAACACCGGAAATTGGAGGAACAGCACCTCATATTCCGTCTGGGTAGCTTGCGTCCTGATGGCATGAACGTTGAATTCTCCCAATTTTGCTAGCCCTTGCTCTCCTCCCCTTCTAAAACCCTCGAGCTGTCTCCTTCCATCCCCCCGCCCTCGGGCTCCTCCTCCTCCCTTTTTCCTTCCTTCTTCCCCCCACCCCCCACCAGTCTGAAGAAGGGTTTCGGCCCGAAACGTCGCCTATTTCCTTCGCTCCATAGATGCTGCTGCACCCGCTCAGTTTCTCCAGCAATTTTGTGTACCTTCAGTTTATATCATCCATCTTTATCTGCCATTTAGCGGTTCGCATCACTTTTACCAATGGTGCCTTCAAATCTTTCATGGCCAATAATCGTCCCATGTTCTCCTCCTCCAAAGCCCTAATACATTTCCTCCCCGTTCAGGGATATAGGGTGAGGTATTTTTATCTATTATTTATTTATTTATTTATTTATTTATTTTAGCCCTCTCAGTTTATGGGTGCCCCAACGGATAATCTGTGTCATCCCATCGTCTCCTACTTCTGTTTCTCTGTCTCTCTCTCTCTCTCTCTCTCTCTTTTTCTGTGTCTCTGTCTTTCCTCTCTCTGTGTCTGGCTCTCTCTCTCTCTCTGTCTGTATCTCTCTCAGTGTGTTTCTGTGTCTGTATCTCTCTCTCTCTCTCTCGCTCTCTCTCTGTGTCTGTGTCTGTCTCTCTCTCTGTGTTTCTCAACTTGAATGTCTACCATAAAACAACAAACCATAAAAGCTGGTCATGTTTCACCAATTAACTTATTTCCAATTATTTCAATCCATATTCGCCATTATTTTAAATGTCCAATTCCTAGCACTAGTAACAATTCTCCAAATTAACTTTACTGATAAGAAATCTAAAAGAACATCAAGAAACCATTAAAAGAAAATCAAAAGCTGATTTTTACAACTTCCCTTTTTCAGGTTACGAGGAAACAAAGAGTTAATTTTACAGCTTGTTCGCAATCTCCGATGGTTTGCAGTATTTTTAACTACAGTGGAAATTCTCGCCCCCGCCACGGGGGGGGGGGCGTCTGTGTTCAATTTTACAACTTGCTCATTCCAACCTTTCATCTTACAACCATTCGTTCCAAACCGGTTTTTACATACAAATCACATTCGTTCCGTTCTTACTTCAAAAAGATTAAAATCTACCGATCTTCTTATCTTCCCCTTCCGACCTTTTGACTCCCCATCCTGGTGGTTGGGTGATCTTCGTCCACCCCGGCCCCTGTCTTCTCTCTTCCCTGGGTATTTTGTCCCCCTGCGTCTCTGCATTTGCCCCAACGGACTATACCTTATCATTGTTGTCTACTCCAACCCCTGGGTATTTCCTGCCCCTCAGTGGTTCAGCATTTGCCCCCAACGGACTATTGGGCAGAATGCGGGGATTTGGCCTACAGGCTTTTCCCCTCCCTTTTCAGTTTGCCTTGCCGGTACAGACCCCTGAATCCTTCAGGGCGTTAACCACAAGGTCTTTCCAATCGCACAGGAAGTACTTTATTAGTCATTATTCCTACCTGGGTTCTGTGCACAGAAATTGCTCGATTGATTTTTCGCGATCTCCAACTAATCTCCAACCACTTTCACTTCTTTGCCGAGTCTCTGTTTGGTCCGGGCATCACTCGCTCATACCTTCTGACGGTAAGCAAGGAGTCTGAGACCGCTGAACTCAGCGGGGTGCACCTTCTCTTGGTCCGTGTACTCCCGTCAGCTGTCCAGAGTAATTAAATCCCGGATCCGAGCCCCCAAATTGTGAGATTCAAAATCACAAACGCTTTAGAGACAAAGTCAGGCAAATAAGTTTTTATTAAGATAATATTCTGCAGAATAGGTACCTCTCCTCTGCTGTCCCCTAGAGGCACAACGAAGATGGAGATGCTTTCTATCTTTATACATTTCATTTCACTATTGTCACACCCTCATCTCTCCACATTGAGCTTCTTCCAATCATAACATAAAGCCCACATTCCCACGAGAACGTCCTGGAACGTCCACCCAACATCAAAGACTCCTAAGGCTTCTGCTGAAATTTCTATCTGTTTGCTACTTTTTTATCTAGAATTTCTCTCTGTTCTGTATATTGTTACTTTATTCTACCAGCAGTCTGGCTTCTGCTGACACCTTATTTCTTTCTAAGTTATACTTTTCAGAGTTCTAGTATAAATCAACCATCCCTATTAACCCGTTTCTCACAATTTCCACCTCTGTGCCCTCATTTCCTCTCAATTCCTCCCTCCCTCCGAACGGGGCGTTCTCCCGGGGAAGAACCCGGGGTCAGCAGGGCTCCAGGGGTGAGATTAAGGAAGGATGGAAGATTGACCAACTATGGAGGTTGACAACAAAATGGCCAACATCAGGTTAAGTGGCTTCTCCAGCATGTCTGCCTCCGTGCCCCTCCCTCCCTCCCTCCCTCCCTCCCAACGGGGCGCTCTCCCAGGGAAGAACACGGGGTCAGCAGGGCTCCAGGGGTGAGATTAAGGAGGGATTGAAGATTGGCCAACTATGGAGGTTGACAACAAAATGGCCGCCCGGAAAAGAGGAGCGAGAGAGATGGAGAGAGAGGGAGATGGAGAGAGGGAGAGCGAGAGGGTGGGAAGGAACGAGGGGAGGGAAGAAGGGAGAGGGGTTGGTGAATAGGCAATCCCCAGACACGCACGCATACATCCCCCTCCCTCTCTCTAACCCTTCTATCTCTCTCTCTCCCACGTTCACCATCTATTCTCCTCTCATTTCCCCAAAGAGTCATGTTCCCCCCATCCCCCTCTCTCTCTTCCCCCTCCCCCCCACCCTTCACCACCGCCATTTTAGCTACTGGCAGCCAGAAGTCAATGAGTGTGAAGCCGGGGCGGCCATTTTGGATGCTGGCATTTCCCTGTGGTGCTGCAGGTGGCCATCTTCTCTACAGGCAGTCTGCCATTGAAGTTCATTGGGAGTGAAGCCCTGGGCGTCCATCTTTGCTACTGGCAGTCTTCCATTGAAGTCAATGGTAGCGATGCCCAGGGAGGTGGCCATCTTTGGTCAAGGCACTTCCATTGGAGTCAAAGGGACGTGAAGTTCAGGGCGGCCATCCTGTGTGTGTGAGAGAGGAAGCGAGTGTGTGTAAGAGAAAGAGAGTGTGTGTGTGCGAGAGAGTGTGTGTGTGTGAGAGAGAGGGAGCGTGTGTGTGTGAGAAAGATTGTGTGTATGAGAGAGAGAGGGAGCGTGTGTGTGAGCAGGGCTCTCGCTTAACCTTTTTTCCCTGTTGCCAGCCGGGCAGCCTTGGCAGCTTTTTAGGTTGCCAAATGACAGTTTAGGTGGTCATTTAAGATGGCTTGCATGACGCGTGCGATAAGATGGCTTGCATGACGCGTGGTCAGGTTCGAACATGGGTCTCTGGCGCTGTAAGGCAGCAACTCTACCACTGCGCCACAAAGTGCTGGAATAAGTCAACTCACTCCATAGATCTCAGCTTCACTTTATCCTTCCACAGGGTCCACATGCTCAATCAAAGCTCCTCCACTTACCTGACCTCCACACAGGATCACAAACCTGCCTTTCTCCAGACCAGGCCCCCCGGCGACTGCGGAGTTACTCCAGCACTTTGCCTTTTTATGTAAACGAGCATCTGCAGTTCCGTGCGTCCACCCCTCATTAGAACGCGTTAGACCGATCGTGCGCAGCACAAAACGTTCCATGAGGAAAACGTTCTAACTTTTTGTAAACAAAATGTTTTACCAGAATGTCGCCTGGATTCGAGAGCTTCAGCTACAGGGAGAGCTTAGGGACAGTTAGGGTGGACTCTCAGAATCTTTTTACGTCAGGCTGGAAATGTCCAAGACTAGTTGGTATCGCTGTAAGGAGAGAGGGGGAAAGTTTAATGGGGATGCGCGGGGCAGTGGTGGGGGCCTCATGTGCCTGACCTGGGGAGGTGGTGGAGGCAGATATGACAGGGGTGTTTAAGAAGCTTTTAGGTGGGCATGTGGAAGTGGAGGGGAGAGAGGGATATGGATCATGTACAGGCAGATTAGAGTTTAACCTGGCGTCATGTTCGGCACAAACATTGTGGGCCGAAGGGCCCGTTCCTGTGCTGTACTGCCCTACGTTCTAACCATCCAATCACCAACTAGAGAGCAGATCCCACCTACCATCTACTGCATTGGCAGATGTTTTCTGCCGCTCACCTCCGGCGACAAACTCTTTGAATCACTTCTTTCTGGGAGGCGACTCCGGACTATCAAAGCTGCTACAGTCAGACATAAAACAGCTTTTTCCCACGAGCAGTAACTATTCAACAGCCAAAAGACCGTGGCCTCTTTTTACTCCGGTACTTTATTTTCACGTTTAAATTATAATATTTTATTTTTTATTGCCTACAGAATATCTTGTTGTTACCTGCGAGCAAAGCACCAAATCCTTGTATGTGGACATACTTGGCTAATAACATTTTTATTCATTCATTATTTTTCATTGAAGACAATAGACAATTGGTGCAGGAGTAGGCCATTCTGCCCCTCGAGCCAGCACCGCTATTCACCGTGATCATGCCAATCATCCACAATTAATACCCTGTTCCTGCCTTCTCCCTATATCGCTTGACGCCGCTATCTTTAAGAGCTCTGTCCAGCTCTCTCTTGAAAGCATTCAGAGAATCGGCTTCCACCACCATCTGCGGCAGAGAATTTCACAGACTCTCAACATTCTGTGTGAAAAAGTTTTTCCTCATCTCCGTTCTAAATAAAATACCCCTTATTCTTAAACTATCCCTCAGACTATCTTTAATCAGACTTTACCTTGCACTAATCGATATTCCCTTAATCCTACATCTGTACACTGTGGATGGGTTGATTGTAATCCTGTATTGTCCTTCCACTAACTGGTTAGCACACAACAAAAAAAGCTTTACACTGTACCTCTCCCTGTAGCTGAAGCCCTCTAATCCAGGCAGTATTCTGGGAGAACATTTTGTTTTCATAAAGTTAGAACAGTTTCGTCGTAAAACATTTTGTGGTTGAAACGTCAGGCTGGGACACTTGCACCCCGCTGAATTACTCCAGCACTTTGCATCTTTTATAAAAAAGTACGCAGGCATCTACAGTTCCTCATGGCTATGTTTTCATTTTTTTAGTACGCGCCGACCAGCGATAACCTGTTCACTAGGTCTACCCTACTCACTGGGGGCAATTTTCAGAATTAATCTACACACCTGCACATCTTTGGAATGTGGGAGGAAATCGGAGCACCCGGAGAAAACACACACAGTCACAGAGAGAACGTACAAACTCTAGTCCCACCTGCCTGAATTTGGCCCATGTCCCTCTCAACCTTTCCAGACCTGTCAAAATGTATTTTAAATCAAAGATAAGATACAAAATGCTGGAGTAACTCAGCGAGACGGGCAGCATCTCTGGCGAGAAGGAATGGGTGACGTTTCATGTTGAGACCCTTCTTCAGAGTGATGACGAGAGTGGCCACAGAGATAAAATGTAGTCAGAGACTGTGAGAATGTTAAACTGAGTTATTTTGTCAATCTAAAGTCAAGAAAACCTGACTCAAATGCTTGTAGCTGTTGGAATTGATTCTTTATTCAGTACTGAGACAATTCTTTGAACCTTCCAACACAGAGCTAGAAGCTCCGGGGCAGCTCCAAAGTATTTGTGTTTTTGATACAAACTCATTGCTTTATATAGGTATTTAGACATTTCAAATACAGAGGGTAGGGCAACTGGTAACCAATCATCTGAGTCCTTTTGGTGATTTACAACATCAGTCACAGGATATCCCCTTTCCTGACGTCTTTTTTACAATCTTTGTTTGTCTATGGTATAACTCTATACCTGTTTTAGAATTATTTTATTTCAACACAGCAAAACCCCTGTAGGCTTTTATCAAAGACCACTCTTCAAAATATAAGATACATACAATGCTCACTCAAGTCATACACACTTTCTATACCAAGAGAAAAGATATTTCTATAAATCTATACAATTTCTCTAAGTCTAAAGTGTACCTTTCTACTAAGACAATACATTGCATAATTGGTGTTACTATAATTTTACACATTTTGAAATACCATTACCTATGTCTTTAAAACATTAATTATATAAGTTTGCTGAATTACAGTTTCTAAGTTCAAAACGCACATTTCCATCTCCCATCCAAAGATACATGGGTCGTAAATCTATCAATTTAGTTAATATGAGTTTGGTGCCTTTCCTGTTATCGGGAAGCAGGATTTCCAATCTCATGTACCAGACAGAACACAAGGTACAAGGTACAACCCAGACCATTACGTCAGAATTCCATCTGCTTCAACCTTCTATAAACAACTCCCTCAATCTAATTATTTCTCAAAGCAACTATTCCTTCACTTACATCTTATTCCTTATCACACTCATTATAATTTTACACAGCCAAGGCTAACTGCAGTCTATCATCTCTCAGCCTTGAATTCTGTCTCAAACCTAGCATAACAAGCCATAACTCTTCACGTTTATGTCACATTCAGAGCTCAAAAATGTGCCATAGAGACAGAGCAGATGGCCTAAGAAGAGGCCCCTTATTCAGCTTCCCATTCTTCAACAAAAAGCCATATCAAATACAATTTCCTCCAGTGCTATAATTGCCCCCAAACAATAACCTAAGCTAAGTAGGTTCAGGTTCAGGCCTCCATGTTTTGATTCGTCTTTGCCTGTGTGTATGTGTCAGTTTGCACTTTCTTTCAGTTCAGGGAAACTTTAAGCTTTTCTTTTGCAATTCACCTAGCTTATATAAAAGTCTCTATCCAAGCCATTCTATTTGTATAATATTTCCTCATTCCGCACTCTGGTCATTCTATGACCACTAATAGGATAATAACACAAGGCAGAGATTCATCAGCATTGGCTTATTAGTCATCCAAGTTTATACCTAACCTCGAGATGCTTTATAGCCCCCAAAACCTGGACCACGTAGGTCAGCAGGCTGGCTTGTTGACACCAATGCTGTTCCCTACTTCTCTGATGTGCTTCCAACCCTAGCCCTTATGGTGCTCAATTATTCTGGACTTAATAACATTCCTCCTTCTCCACATTATTAAGTCTATTACACTCCTCCTCCAACATTTCCTTCTCTACCTGCTGGTTCACACGTCTCTACTTCCATCAGACTCCAACATCGTAATGTCTTCTTCTAGGTGCCGCAAGACCTGCCCACCAGTTTCCACATTACCCAAGGCTGTCATTAGTCTGGTGATGATACATTTAACAATAGCAATTCCCACTAACAAACACATGATCACTATTGCTGCATTTATGGCCATGCTGATGATCCAATTATATAATCCCCCAAAACCCCAGTTTCCCCATCCAACACCCTCCTTCATTCCATCAAGCAGGGTAGTAATGTCCTCTTGATGTTTGGTGATATTACTAGTTCTATCCTGAACTCCCATCATACATTTTTCTTTTACAATAGCACACGTCCCTCCCTCACGGGCCAGCAGATTATCTAAGGCATATCTATTCTGTAAAGAACAGACGCATTTTCTGATAGTTGGGTTTTTATTGCCTCCAAGGCGCCAGTAGTGGCATTTCCCAAAATGGTTAGTCCACAAATCATATAGTTTCGATGTTTTTGCTGCCAACCCTCTCCCTACACCTCTGAAAGTAAGCAGGCTTAGTACTCCCCATCCCGCAGCATCTCACCTAGATGTTCCCATTATAGTTGGGTTTCTCCAATTGGCACAGAATTCGGCGGATATTGCCCTGCGCAGAGTCCTTTGGTTTTGTCAGGACCAACTCTCTGGGCAGGGAACGGTGGTGGGGACAAGGGTCCCGATGGCTACGTTCTTTGGAAAAGGAGGTTTCAGCACATTGGTCCCTTTGCCATTGAAAAAGAAGTAATACCCTTCCTCGGTGTATATGGACCCATGACAGTCCATGCGTGTATTAATCACCTCGCCACCCTTTGCCCAGTCCATCCAATTGCTTGAAATCCAATTGGTGTATCTTGGGATGGGCAAGTGATAGAATCCACAGTTAGATGGGTTCCATTGGCCCACCCACAAAGCAGTTGAAACCCTGCAGAGACTGGGACGCATCTTTTGGGAATGGTGCATTGGATGCCCTTATATGTGCTGTTGCAAACTAGGTTGTCGTGGGGTTCGTACTATGCACGTAATGTTGGAAGGGGACGTCAACAACTATGCACCCGTATCCCTGGTTAGTGGAAGCATCATCCGTATTGTCTATTGTCGGTGTTAGGGGTAAAGTTAGTGGTTCTACTCTGGTACCCGAAGAGTTTTGACAGCCTGGGTATGAATGCTTATTGTCGCCAGTAATGGCAAATATTTAGCTGGTGGGGCTAAGAACTCGTCATAATAGATGGTGACAGCTTTGACCGGAACTGGCATCTCATCTTGACACTTTACTAATCGTTAAATCCTCCCCCACTCAGGAGATACTGTAGATAGGCTAATAACAGATTTTATAGCGGGGTAACACACAACTTGCCCTTTACCAAATAATTCATTATGGGCCCGTATAAACACGTTAGTGTCTTTTTCTTCAAATTCTCCCTTTTCCCGTATTTGTTGTTCAGGTTCTGTCCTTTGGAGCCCCGGGTGGACCTGTAATGCTACTTGATAACATAGTCCATTCATACAAGTGTTTATTTAGAGTTCGGTCCTCCCCGGGGTTCCTCCTGCAAGATAAGTCAACCCTGCATATCCGGTACCCACATGAAACTCCCAGAGTGACTGATCAATTAGGTAGAGGCTTCAGTTAGTCTGTTGCATTTTGCCATGGCAGTAGTTAATTTTAATTATGTTCCATCTTCCGAGGACTTCTGGGCCTCTACATTGTACAACATCTCCTTTGCAGAGGTGAAATATCCTATATGCGTGTCCTGGGACACATCGTCGAATCTCGCCTTTATTTCCCTCTGTCTGCAGAAGCATTAGGTTGCATGGCAGGATAAATCGCCTCATTTGAATTTATCTGGAAAATGCAAAGGCTTACAAAAAGTTCATTTCTTACTTAATTGACTTAATCAACTATTCACTCAAGTTAACTATCCTTCAGTCAGTCAGTCCAGTAATCAGTCGCATATTCTTAACCATATAGCAAAATAAGGATTCAAAACTAAACTTATAATGCTACAACTAAACGTATAATGATACAACTAAACTTATAATGATACAACTCCCAACAAAGCAGCAATGTAAAAACTAAAAACTCACTTGAAAATAAAATGACTCTTCTCCCCCCTTATGATTGGGCTCCCCAATCAGTTTGCAGTGGTGCAGATGAACCCATGCAGCACGACCCTCGACCTTGGCAGCGGTTGGAGTGGTGAGGAGGACCTGGAAGGGACCATCCCAACGTGAGTCCAAGTGCTTACGCTTCCAGTTCCTGACCAGCACATAGCAACATGTCCCAATATTAGATGAAACTTTGAGCGCTGGCGCCTCACCATTAGCAGCCCTGACCTGTGAATGAGAAGTTCGTAAAGCACGGGTTAAAATTAATACATAGGATGTCATTTCCTCAGTCATCTGGTAGAAATGGACCGCTGCGGGGGCATGGAAATGGACCCGCCTGGTCATTCCATGGCATCCGTAAAGGTCGACCATATATTATTTCCGCAGGCGTCAGTCGTGCCGTACCAGAAGGAGTGGTCTGTATCTGAAAAAGAGCTACAGGAAGCAGTTTAAACCATGTTAAGCCAGTCTGTGCCACTAATTTAGCTAATTTGGTTTTCAAAGTCTGATTTGCCGTTCCACCAATCCGGCGGCCTGAGGTCTACATGCACAATGGAGCTGTTGATGTATCTATAATTGTTGGCACATTTCTTTGTTACTGCAGCAATAAAATGAGGACCTTTATCGGAACTTAAACGAGCAGGAACACCGAATCGCGGTATGGTTTCGCGTAACAATATTTTTACAATGGTAGACGCCTTATTGTCAGTGGTCAGGTATGCATCAATCCATTTACTGAAAACATCGACAATTACAAGAACATACTTATAACACTGACACCTTTTCAACTCAATGTAGTCCATTTGCAAGGTCTCAAATGGACCTGCTGGTAAAGGGGTCTTACCTGGTTCACAGGGCAAGCCTTTACCTGGATTATGCTGCTGGCAAATCAGACATCGCTGACTGACACGCTGGGCCAAGTCCAGAAGTGTTGATGCCACCAGTGTCTAAAAGCATATCATTTCTGGCCTTGGCACCACAATGAGTTGCAAAGTGTACACATTCAATAATCCATAACGCAAGTTCATCAGACATGCAAGTCTGGCCTGCAGGCGTAACCCATAAGCTAGTGACAGGATCAAACACACAGCCCTGGTTCCTGCCACAGCTGTTTTACCTGTGCAGGAGCGTCCCTCCTGTATTTGAAGTACTTCCTGGATGGTTGGCATTCCTTTTTCCGGGGGAGACTGATTCTTACTGGAATTTTTAGTCTGCCTCATCATTCAGGGCACAACAACCTGGTTAGTCCAAGAAGCTTTTTTTAGCGGCACCATCGGCAAGGCGATTGCCGATATCTATAGGGCTCTGGCCTGATGTGTGGGCACGAACTTTAATAACTGCAAGCTGACTGGGCAATTGGATTGCCTGTAAAAGGTTGGAAACTAACCTGGTGTGAAATAACTGATCCTGATGAGGTCAGGAAGCCTCGATTTTTCCACAATTGCCCATAATCGTGAACGACTCCGAAAGCATACTGTAAATCAGTGTAAATATTTTACCTTATTACAGACACTCAGATTATTGTCAGATAATTTAAAATCAGGAAATGTTAGACATTTATCCTCTTTGGTTCTACAGATCATAACAGCATTCTTACTAGCATTATATTTAATGTCATGTTCCACACCATACACAGAACATATAGTATGGAGCTGCTGGAGACCAACGCTAGATGGACTAAAGATCACAAGATCATCTGCATACATAATATGTTTCAGTAAAATATTACCAATCACGCACCCAGTGTTACAGGCCTTCAATTGTTTAGACAGATCATCAATATATAGATCAAAAAGTTCTGGGGACAAAATTCCCCCTTGTCTAACACCATTGGTATCCCCAAATGGATAAGTCCCATTAGGGTATTTTTACCCTTACACTTTCTTAGTTCCATCCATACTGACTCCACATCTCCTGTTTCAATGTCACCCCTTGCAAGGGACTGAATTTCATTCCTCATCAACAGAGCAACCCCACCCCCTCTGCCCACCTGTCTGTCTATTCTATAGGAGATATATCCTTGAATATTCAGTTCCCATCACCAGGCCTCTTGCAGCCATGTCTCTGTAATTCCTACAACAAGCCGTGCGCATGAGTTTAGTTTTACATTTAGAGATGCAGAGTGGAAACAGGCCCTTCAGCGCACCAAGTCTGCGAAGGATATTTAAAATAAAAGGGCTGTTTAAAGTTCACCAGCTGAAACTTTTTATAAAAATCGAATTGGAAGAAAATGTGAAGAATCATAATGAAAATGTTCCCAAGAGCTGGCATCATTCCGGGGGAGCACATGGTAATTTTGATAACCAATTCGACAGAGATATTTGGGTCTCCAATTCATGGTTCAAAGATGCAAAAAGTTGGGTCTTCAAGTGAAGCTTTGGACTAAGTCAAACCCTATTTTAAAAGAATTTTAAATTAAAAGGAGTCTGCAGATGCTGTAAAGGAGTTCACGTGGAAGAATAAGCAACGGTTAAACAAGCCAATTTATTTCATTTGAAGTGAAAATGCAATTTGTCCAATTTAAACAAGTTTGCCTGAACCATGGATATTTGCCCAGCCTCAAAGATTCACGTTTTCTCACCCCATCAACAAAAAAAGCATGATTAGTTCAAAACGGAATAGATTATTCTACAGAGGCATCGTTTAAGACTCGGCTGAATCCAACATTCCTAAAGCACTATCATAATTAACTTGTTTAAGAAAGAACTGCACATGCTGGAAAAATCGAAGGTTGACAAAAATGCTGGAGAAACTCAGCGGATGAGGCAGTATGCATCTAGACGCCGCCTCACCTGCTGAGTTTCTCCAGCATTTTTGTCTACCATAATTAACTCACTCCCTTCTCCCAGGAAATGGGTATATGGAACATGCTGCCAGAGGAGGTAGTGGAGGCTGGTACAATGACATTTAGAAGACATTTGGACAGGACTATTTGGACTAATTGTGTTTCTCTAATATACACGGAACTTTTTTTGCTGTTTAATAAGGGTTTTACAGTGCAATATGTTACACTACTGTTGTGCTGCTACGTAACCCACTCCATGACACACTGAGGAACACCTTCAGCAACAGACTGGTTCCACCAAGATGCAGCACAGAACGCCACAGGAGATCCTGCTCCCCTATGGCTATCAAACTGTACAACTCCACCCCCTTCTGTCATGGGGTAGACTGACTAACCCCCTCCCCCTCCCCAATCTTTGCACATCCGCAATCCTTTCCACTCATCACTTTAATTTCATGTTTCATGTTTAGTTTAGTTTAGTTTAGTTTAGAGATACAGCGCAGAAACAGGCCCTTCGGCCCACCGGGTCCGTGGCAACCAGCGATCCCCGCACATTAACACTAACCAGCGATCATCCCGTACACTAGCACTACTCCACACACTAGGGACATTTACAATGTTACCAAAGCCAATTAACCTACAATCCTGTACGTCTTTGGTGTGTGGGAGAAAACCGAAGATCCAGGAGAAAACCCACGCAGGTCACGGGGAGAACGTACAAACTCCGTATAGACAGCACCCGTAATCGGGATCGAACCTGGGTCTCCGGCGTGCATTTGCTGTGAGGCAGCAACACTACCGCTGCGCCACCATGACCGTCTTTATCTTGTATTGTATGACTGTTGGCAGAACAATTTCCCTCCTTGGATAGATAAAGTTCTATCCTATCGTAAGTCAGCATTTAATAGTTCAGTTTGTGACATGTGACAATAAAACACTCTTGACAGGTACATGGATAGGATAGGTATGGAGAGATATGGAACAAATGCAGGCAGGAGGAACTAGTGTAGATGGGGCATCTTGGTCAATGTGGGCAAGACAAAATGTGCAGGAACAGCAGATGCAGGTTTACACTGAAGATAGACACAAAATGCTGGAGTAACTCAGCAGGACAGGCAGATTACAACTCAGCGATATGAATATTGATTTCTCCAACTTCAAGTAACCCTTGCCTTCCCTCTCTCTCCACCCATCCCCAACCCTAGTTAGAAACATAGAAAATAGGTGCAGGAGTAGGCCATTCGGCCTTTTGAGCCTGCACCGCCATTCGATATGATCATGGCTGATCATCCAACTCAGTATCCCATCCCTGCCTTCTCTCCATACCCCCTGATCCCTTTAGCCACAAGGGCCACATCTAACTCCCTCTTAAATATAGCCAAGGAACTGGCCTCAACTACCTTCTGTGGCAGAGAATTCCACAGATTCACCACTCTCTGTGTAAAAAATGATTTTCTCATCTCGGTCCTAAAAAACTTCCCTCTTATCCTTAAACTGTGACCCCCTAGTTCTGTACTTCCCCAATATCGGGAATAATCTTCCTGCATCTAGCCTGTTAAACCCCTTAAGAATTTTGTAAGTTTCTATAAGATCCCACCTTAATCTTCTGAATGCTAGCGTGTATAAGCCGTGTCTATCCAGTCTTTCTTCATATGAAAGTCCTGCCATCCCAGGAATCAGTCTGCTGAACCTTCTCTGTACACCCTCTATGGCAAGAATGTCTTTCCTCAGATTAGGAGACCAGAACTGTATGCAATACTCCAGGTGTGGTCTCACCAAGACCCTGTACAACTGCAATAGAACCTCCCAGCTCTTATACTCAAATCATTTTGCTATGAATGCTAACATACCATTTGCTTTCTTCACTGCCTGCTGCACCTGCATTCCTACTTTCAATGACTGGTGTGCCATGACACCCAGGTCTCGTTGCATCTCCCCTTTTCCTAATCGGCCACCATTCTCCAACTAGCTTCATTGTCCTGTGAAACGTCACCTATCCATGTTCTACACAGATGCTGCCTGACCCGCTGAATTACTCCAGCAATCTGTGAAACATCATCTATCCATGTTCATCACAGATGCTGCCTGACACGCTGAGTTACTCCAGTACTCTGTGAAACGTCACCTACCCATGTTCTCCACAGATGCTGCCTGACCCGCTGAGTTACTCCAGCACTCCGTGAAATGTCATCTATCCATGTTATAACCATATAACCATATAACAATTACAGCACGGAAACACGCCATCTCGGCCCTTCTAGTCTGTGCCGAACACTTATTTTCCCCTAGTCCCATCTACCTGCACTCAGACCATAACCCTCCATTCCTTTCCCATCCATATACCTATCCAATTTATTTTTAAGTGATAAAATCGAACCTGCCTCCACCACTTCCACTGGAAGCTCATTCCGCACAGCTACCACTCTCTGAGTAAAGGAGTTCCCCCTCATGTTACCCCTAATCTTCTGTTCCTTAATTCTCAAGTCATGTCCTCTTGTTTGAATCTTCCCTACTCTCAATGGGAAAAGCTTATCCACGTCAACTCTGTCTATCCCTCTCATCATTTAAAGACCTCTATCAAGTCCCCCTTAACGTTCTGCGTTCCAAAGAATAAAGACCTAACTTGTTCGACCTTTCTCTGTAACTTAGTTGTTGAAACTCAGGCAACATTCTAGTAAACCTCCTCTGTACTCCCTCTATTTTGTTGACATCCTCCCTATAATTAGCCGACCAAAATTGTACACCATACTCCAGAATTGGCCTCACCAATGCCTTGTACAATTTATCATTACATTCCAGCTTCTATACTCTGATTTATGAAGGCCAGCACACCAAAAGCTTTCTTTACCACCCTATTTACATGAGATTCCACCTTCAGGGAACTATGCACAGTTATTCCTAGATCCTTCTGTTCAACTGCATTGCTCAATTCGCTACCATTTACCATGTACGTCCTAATTTGATTTGTCCTGCCAAGATGTAGCACCTCACACTTATCTGCATTAAACTCCATCTGCTATCTTTCAGCCGATTCTTCCAAATAGCCTAAATATCTCTGTAGACTTTGAAATCTACTTCATTATCCACAACACCACCTATCTTATTATCATCTGCATACTTACTAATCCAATTTACCACACCACCATCCAGATCATTAATGTACATGACAAACAACAGTGGACCCAACACAGATCCCTGAGGCACCCCACTAGTCACCAGCCTCCAACCTGACAAACAGCCATCCACCATTACTCTCTGGCATCTCCCATTCAGCCACTGTTGAATCCATCTTGCTACTCCACTATTAATACCCAACAATTAAACTTTCTTAACCAACCCTCCATGAGGAACCTTGTCAAAGGCCTTACTGAAGTCCATATAGACAACATCCACTGCTTTACCCTCATCAATTTCCCCAGTAACCTTTTCAAAAAATTAAAGATTAGTCAAACATGACCTTCCAGGCACAAATCCATGTTGATTGTTCCTAATCAGATCCTGTTGATCCAGATGCTTATATATATATATATTATCTCTAAGTATCCTTTCCACTAATTTGCCCACCACTGACGTCAAACTAACAGGTCTATAATTGCTAGGTTTACTCTTAGAACCCTTTTAATACAATGGAACAACATGCGCAGTGCGCACATCCTCCGGCACTATTCCCGTTTCTAATGGCATTTGAAATATTTCTGTCATAGCCCCTGCTATTTCTACTCTAACTTCCCTCAAGACTTATCCACTTTTATATATTTTTAAAAGTATGAGTACTTCCTCTGTGGTGGGACTGTGGAGCCTCAGTGGGCCCGACTCTGGGTGGACAAGAGGATGGGGACTGGACTTTGTGCCTTCCCCCACAGTGGGAACCATTGTGGGGGGATGTTTTTGTGTTGAACTTCTTTTTGAACACTAGGTCGTATTTTTATTAGTGTGCTGCAAGGACATCTTAATTTCCCCTGAATAAGGGGATTAATAAAGTCTTATCTTATCTTATCTTATTTTATCTTCTTTTAATCTCATAGTTTCCATAGCTTTTCTACTTGTTTCCCTTACCTCACATAATTCAATATCCTTCTCCAGAGATGCTCCCTAACATTTGTCGTTTCAGGTCAGGACCCTTCCGGTTTGAGTGGGCCAGTGGAGTAGAGAAGCCAAGGCAGTTGTTGCACCAACAGTGGATATAAAAAGGTCCAGAGACGGTAGAAGGGTGGGTAGGGGGAGAGGCGGGGGGGGGATGTTGAAGACGAGACAGGATTGTCACTGGATGGATAGGATTCTCTCCCATAAAGAAAAGCTCAGAGGTGGCAGTAGAGCCCTACGTCCCTATGTTCCCAATGTAGGGGGAGTCCAGAACCAGGGGGTCACAGTTTAAGAATAAGACTCGCTGAGTCACTCCACCTTTTATCTTGGTCTATTAATGGATTCAAATCTACCTTAGATCTCCTTTTATCATCCTGCTTGGCACTCTCCACCGGCATTTTTGATACAGGTTCCTTTGTTTCTAAATACGTAGAGTGAATTTTAAAGCTCTGATCTGTTCAATATCTTGCAAATAGTGAACCCACTTCAAGTTGATGGATGGAATGGAGCCCGTCCGTCTCTCATGGTTACGGATGCAGTTCATTGTGATGTCGCCGGCCAGGCACATTATGAGGTCACCTCTGATTATGATGGTTTACAAACTTGCAATCTTATGAATGGAAGGCCGGCCCAGAAGGGAATAAACCACTTCACCATATGACCACAGGTCACAGTGGTTATAACCAACTGGACTCAAGTGTTAGATACAAGGAACTCAGTTCAATTGAGTTTATTGTCACGTGTACGGAGAAATGCTTTTTGTCGCATGTTAAAAACAGTTAGCAGAAAGACAGTGCATGATTACAATCGAGCCATTTGCAATGTATAGATACATGATAAAGGAATAACGTTTAGTGCAAGGTAAAGCCAGCAAGGATAGTCCGAGGGTCACCAATGAGGTAGATAGTAGTTCAGAACTGCTCTCTGGTTGTGGTAGGATGATTTAGTTGCCTGGTAACAGCTGGGAAGAAATTGTCCCTGAATCTGGAGGTGTGCGTTTTCACACTCCTGTACCTTTCCTAATTTGCAGAAGGACATTCTTACTATTGAGGGAGTGCAGCGTAAGTTCACCAGGTCAATATCCGGGGTGGCGAGACTTACGTATGATGAAAGCATGGGTAGACTGGGCTTGAATTCGCTGGAAATGAGAAGGATGAGAGGGTATCTTATGAAAACATATAACATTCTTAAAGGAGTTGAGGCTAGATGCAGGAACAATGTTCCCGATGTTCGGGGAGTCCAGAACCAGGGGTCACAGTTTAAGAATAACGGGTTAGGCCATTTAGGACTCAGAAGAGGGAAAACATTTTCACGCAGAAAATCTGTAGAATTCTCTGCCACAGAAGGCAGTGGAGGCCAATTCACTGGATGTTTTCAAGTGAGTGTTGGATGTGGCTCTTTGGGCTAACATAATCAAGGGATATGGGGAGATAGCAGGAATGGGTATTGATTTTGGATGATCAGCCAAAATCATATTGAAAGGCGGTGCTGGCTCGAAGGGCCGAATGGCCTACTCCTGCACCTATTTTCTATGTTTCTACGTCATGGTGAGTCCAGCACTCGTTGACGTCTGGTCCTGAACACGGGTCCTGAACCAAAACGTCACCCACTCATGTTCTCCAGAGATGCTGCTCAACCCGCTGAGTTACTCCAGCACAAACAATATTAAATCTCAAGTGTTTTCATTTCGAGATTCAGTGTGGCAACGGGCCCTTTGGCCCACCGAGTCCACGCCGACCAGTATTCACCTCTACACCCTCACTATCCTACACACTGGGGACTTTTTACCAAAGCCAATTAACCTACAAACCTGCGCGTCTTTGGAGTGTGGGAGGAAACCGGAGCATCCGTAGAAAACCCACGCTGGTCACGAGGGGAACATACAAACTGTGTACAGACATCACCTGGGTCTCCGGCGCAGTGAGGCAGCAAATCTACCGCTGAGCCACACTGCCATGTTGGGGAAAAATACTTTAAAAACAGCAGAATATTTTTGCTATTTGCCAAATGAGAGTTGACTATAGTCAAAGAGTGTGTAGTTTGTTCCTGGCACGAAAATACTTCTGCTTTATCAGTTTCACGCTTAACTCTATAAACCTAAAGACTCCATTGTTGGAATGCAATTCAATATTTGACAAATCTGAACACCTTAACAGACAGATATAAAGCACACAGAGGGATTACTGGAGTACATTTTCCCTTTGTAGTCCCTGAGAAATCAGTGACTGTGGCAGAGGGTTTTTCTGATGTTCTAAGCCATGCCAATCCAGATATGATTGAATGACGGAGAGGACTTGATGTGCCAAATGGAGAAGGAACATCTCATTGGGTTTTAAAGTTTGCAGAGGGCTGACATACAACTTCCTTAGCATCAAGTGAATTGATCGGCATGGTGGCGCAGCGATAGACTAAGAGTTGCTGCCTTACAGTGCCAGAGACCCGGGTTCGATCCTGTCTACGTGTGCGTGTAGTTTGTACGCTCTCCCTGTGACCCACGTGGGATTCCTTCCGGTGCTCTGGTTTCCTCCCACATTCTAGAGATGTGCCGGTGTGTAGGTTAATTGACGTCTGTAAATTGCCCCTAGTGTGAAGGATATAGGACTAGTGTACAGGTGATCGTTGGTTGGCGTGGGCTCGGTGGGCGGAAGGGCCTGTTTTCACGCCATCTCTCTAAAACAAACTATTGCCGTTACTTCGTTGGTCTCAGTTTAACATTGCTTGTGAAAGTCAGCAAAGTACAAGATTCTTTCTATAGCCCGTAGACCAGTGAGCCCATGTGTTCATATCTTTAACCAGACAGTGATAACTTTTTTAGTTTAGTTTAGACATACATCACAGAATCAGGCCCTTCAGCCCACCGCGTCCACATCAACCAGCGATACACGTGCATTAAACTACCCCACGCACACTAGGTACAATTTACATTTATACCAAATTAACCTACTCTCTAGACTGACATCTTCAACCTGTCACATGCCCAAGCAGTTGTCCCCACGTGCCTTAAAACCACCTCCCTCGTGCCGGTGCCAAAACACTCTACTGCGGCGAGCCTCAACGACTTCTGCCCAGTTGCACTTACTCCCATCATCACTAAGTGCTTCGAGAGGCTGGTCCTGGCACACCTCAAAGGCTGCCTACCTCCCACACTGGATCCCTATCAGTTCGCCTACCGCAAGAACAGGAGTACGGAGGATGCCATCTCAATGGCACTTCACTCCGCCCTCTCCCACCTCGACAACAGAGACACCTACGTGAGAATGCTGTTCATCTCAGCATTTAACATCATTATCCCCTCAAAACTGATGACCAAACTCAGCGACCTGGGCATCGACCCCTCCCTCTGCAACTGGATACTGGACTTTCTAACCAACAGACCCCAGTCTGTTAGGTCAGACAACCACACCTCTTCAACCCTCACCCTGAACACCGGCGTTCCACAGGGCTGTGTGCTGAGCCCCCTCCTCTACTCCCTCTTCGCCTACGACTGCACACCTGTACATGGTACTAACAACATCATCAAGTATGCAGATGATACAACAGTGATTGGCCTCATCAGCAACAACGATGAGTCGGCCTATAGGGAGGAGGTCCAGCTCCTAGCAGCATGGTGCGCTGACAACAACCTGGCCTGTAACTACAAGAAGACCAAGGCGCTCATTGTGGACTACAGAAGGTCTAGGGGCGGCACGCACACCCCCATCCACATTAACGGGACGGAGGTGGAACGTGTTTCCAGCTTCAGGTTTCTGGGGGTCAACATCTCTGATGACCTCTCTTGGACCCACAATACCTCAACACTGGTTAAGAAGGCTCACCAGCTTCTCTTCTTCCTGAGGAGACAAAAGAAGGTCCATCTGTCTCCTCAGATTCTGGTGAACATCTACCGCTGCACCATCGAGAGCATCCTTACCAACTGTATCACAGGTTGGTATGGCAACTGTCTCCGACCGGAAAGCACTGCAGAGGGTGGTGAAAACTGCCCAACGCATCACTGGTTCCTCACTCCCCTCCATTAAGTCTGTCCAACGCAAGCATTGGCTGCGAAGGGCGCGCAGCATCATCAAGGAGTGCTCTGACCCCAGCCACATACTGTTTATCCTCCTCCCATCCGGGAGGCGCTACAGGTCTCTCCGTTGCCAGATCAGCAGGTTCAGGAACAGCTACTTCCCTGCGGCTGTTACACAACTTAACTCTGTACCTTGGGGATTGCCAGTCACCCATCCCGGACACTCCTTCCCCCAGAAAAATTGCACTACGCAAAAATTGTATGTACGTATATATATATATATATATATCTTGCTGTTCCATTATTCTATATTCGCTCTTCTGGGTGAGATGCTAACTGCATTCCGCTGTCTCTGTACTGCACACTGCACAATGACAATAAAGATTGATACTGAATCTGAAACCTACATGTCTTTGGATTGTGGGAGAAAACTGAAGATCTCGGAAAAAAAACCACGCGGGTCAAGGGGAAAATGTACAAATCTGTACTGACAGCACCCGTAGTCAGGATCGAACCCGGGTCTCTGGCACTGCAAGCAGTGTAAGCAAAGAACTCTACCGCTGCGCCACCATGCCCGCCCCTTTTCCCCAGGACAGAGATGGAATACTAGACAGCAGAGGAGGACAAAGGGCTTAATTAGGAAAGGGAAAATAGATTATGAAAGAAAACTGGCAGGAAACATAAAAACTGACTGCAAACGTTTTTATAGATATGTGAAGAGAAAGAGATTAGTGAAAACAAATGTAGGTCCCTTGCAGTCAGAAACAGGTGAATTGATCATGGGGAACAAGGATATGGCGGACCAATTGAATAACTACTTTGGTTTCGTCTTCACTAAGGAAGAAATAAATAATCTGCCGGAAATAGCAGGGGACCGCGGTCAAAGGAGATAGAGGAACTGAGTGAAATCCAGGTTAGTCGGGAAGTGGTGTTGGATAAATTGAATGGATTAAAGGCCGATAAATCACCAGGGCCAGATAGGCTGCATCCCAGAGTACTTAAGGAAGTAGTTCCAGAAATAGTGGATGCATTAGTGATAATTTTTCAAAACCCTTTTGATTCTGGAGTAGTTCCTGAGGATTGGAGGGTAGCAAACGTAACCCCACTTTTTAAGAAGGGAGGGAGAGAGAAAACGGGGAATTACAGACCAGTTAGTCTAACATCGGTAGTGGGGAAACTGCTAGAGTCAGTTATTAAAGATGGGATAGCAGCACATTTGGAAAGTGGTGAAATCATTGGACAAAGTCAGCATGGATTTACGAAAGGTAAATCATGTCTGACGAATCTTATAGAATTTTTCGAGGATGTAACTAGTAGAGTGGATAGGGGAGAACCAGTGGATGTGTTGTATCTGGACTTTCAGAAGGCTTTTGACAAGGTCCCACATAAGAGATTAGTATACAAACTTAAAGCACACGGTATTGGGGGTTCAGTATTGATGTGGATAGAGAACTGGCTGGCAAACAGGAAGCAAAGAGTAGGAGTAAACGGGTCCTTTTCACAATGGCAGGCAGTGACTAGTGGGGTACCGCAAGGCTCAGTGCTGGGACCCCAGCTATTTACAATTTATATTAATGACCTGGATGAGGGAATTGAAGGCAACATCTCCAAGTTTGCGGATGACACTAAGCTGGGGGGCAGTGTTAGCTGTGAGGAGGATGCTAGGAAACTGCAAGGTGACTTGGATAGGCTGGGTGAGTGGGCAAATGTTTGGCAGATGCAGTATAATGTGGATAAATGTGAGGTTATCCACTTTGGTGGCAAACACAGGAAAGTAGACTATTATCTAAATGGTGGCCGATTAGGAAAAGGGGAGATGCAGCGAGACCTGGGTGCCATGGTACACCAGTCATTGAAAGTAGGCATGCAGGTGCAGCAGGCAGTGAAGAAAGCGAATGGTATGTTAGCTTTCATAGCAAAAGGATTTGAGTATAGGAGCAGGGAGGTTCTACTGCAGTTGTACAGGGTCTTGGTGAGACCACACCTGGAGTATTGCGTACAGTTTTGGTCTCCAAATCTGAGGAAGGACATTATAGCCATAGAGGGAGTGCAGAGAAGGTTCACCAGACTGATTCCTGCGATGTCAGGTCTTTCATATGAAGAAAGACTGGATAGACTTGGCTTATACTCGCTAGAATTTAGGAGATTGAGAGGGGATCTTATAGAAACGTACAAAATTCTTATGGGGTTGGACAGGCTAGATGCAGGAAGATTGTTCCCAATGTTGGGGAAGTCCAGGACAAGGGGTCACAGCTTAAGGATAAGGGGGAAATCCTTTAAGACCGAGATGAGAAAAAACTTTTTCACACAGAGAGTGGTGAATCTCTGGAACTCTCTGTCACAGAGGGTAGTTGACGCCAGTTCATTGGCTATATTTAAGAGGGAGTTAGATGTGGCCCTTGTGGCTAAAGGGATCAGGGGGTATGGAGAGAAGGCAGGTATGGGATACTGAGTTGGATGATCATCCATGATCATATTGAATGGCGGTGCAGGCTCGAAGGGCCGAATGGCCTACTCCTGCACCTATTTTCTATGTATCTATGTATCTACCGAGAGTGGGGCAAAGTTTAAAGATGTGTGCAGCAAGTTATAAGAGGTTAGAGTGCACCTTGAGTGTGTTGCCAGGGGTGGTGGAGGCAGATACAACAGTGGCATTTAACAGGTTTTTGGATAGGCAGGGAATGGAGGGATAATGATAATGTGCAGACAGATAAGAGTTGGCAGTGGTGTCACGTTTAGCACAGGCATTGTGGGCCGAAGGGGCGGTTCCAGTGTTGTACTGTTCTATGTTTTAAACCTCAGGTTATCAATCTTTATCTTTAACAAAGGGTTTGGTGGGGAAGGGAATGAGATGAGTTAAGACAAGCTGATTTAAACTTTAGCGATATAGAGTGGAAACTGGCCTTTCGGCCCACCGAGACCACACCGACCAGCGATCACCCCGTACGCTAGCACTACCCTACGCACTAGGGACAATTTACAAATTTTCCAAAGCCAATTAACCTTGAAAACCTGCAGGTCTGTGGCGTGTGGGAGGAAACCGGAGCACCCGGAGAAAACCCACGCTGTCACAGGGAGAAAGTACAGGCAGCATCCCCGGTCAGGATTGACCCCGGGTCTCTGGCGCTGTAAGGCAGCAACTCCATCGCTGCACCACCGTGCCGCCCAAATAGTTGCACATCAGATTAGACAAGTTAGGAAGAAGAACGTGTCCAACATTGTAGATTCAATTGCGGAGTTCAATTACTTCAGGCATATATAAATGCTAGGCGCCGCTGTTATAACCATATAACCATATAACAATTACAACAATTTTGGCTGCTGAGTAGAGCAACTACTCATGAATAAAAAACTGCTGTGACAGTCCGGAGTCGCCTTCTAGAGGGTAGTGATTGAAATAGTTTGTGGCCAGGGTGAGAGGGGTCAGAGATCATCTTACCCGCTCGCTTCCTGGCCCTTGGAGTGTACAGTTCATCAATGGAGGGAAGGTTGCAGCCAATAACCTTCTCTGCTGATCGGACGATTCGCTGCAGCCTCCAGGTGTCGTGCTTGGTGACTGAGCCAAATCAGACCACGATGGGGATGGTGAGAACAGACTCTACGATGGTCGTGTAGAATTGGACCATCATTGCCTGTGGCAGATTGTGTTTCCTCAGCTGCCGCAGGAAGTACATCATCTGTTGTGCCTGTTTGACTGTGGAGTTCATGGTAGACCCCCACTTATGGTCCTTGGTGATGATGGTTCCCAGGAACTTAAAAGATTCCACAGATGTGACTGTGGTGTTGTTGATGGTGAGTGGGGTGAGGGGAGGGGGAGCTCTCCTAAAGTCTACAATCAATTCCACTGTCTTAAGAGAATTGAGCTCCAGGTTGTTGCTACGGCACCAGGACGCCAGCTGTGACACTTGCTGTCCGTAGGCCGATTCCTCCCCATCCTGGATCAGTCCAATCAGGGTTGTGTTGTCCGCAAACTTGAGAAGCTTGACTGACAGAGGTGAAGTCGTTGGTGTAGAGAGCGTAGAGGAGAGGAGAGAGTATGCAGCCTTGCGGTGCACCTACGCTGAGTGTTTACGGGTCCCAGATGACCATCCTTATTCCACCACTGATGGATGTGTTTAGTAAATGATGTAACTGATAGGAGTAGGCCCCACAAATAACGAAGGACCAGCAATGTATTTCCAAGTTATGATGGTGACTAACTGGGTCAATTTGTGCCACTCCACTAGCATGACCAAACAATTCTGGGTATGGATTGTGTTTGCATATTGTGGATATATTTTCTAGCATCGATGTAGTCATCAATGTAATGGGGATAGAGTTCGGGGATAGGGCCAGTGTACACCTGGAACACAATGTATCTCTCGTGTCTATATCTCTAGGCTGTGAAGATCTTGGTGCAACTCTGTGAGGTTGTGCTTGGAGAACACCAAATGACAGAGGGAAAAACTAGTGATTGCGAAAATGTTTGCTGTAGGTTCTACCTTGAGTGAAATTCAGAACTGAGGAGAAATTTGCTCTCAATATTGGACTTACTTTGACAAATTGTAGTAGCGATGATCATATGCAGCTCATTGGTGACCTCCTAAGTCCAACCTCCGCCATGATCTGATGCAATGAATATTAGTTTGATCTATCGGACCAACTACAGCATGAACAGGCAAGAATATTGACCGTTCCATTTATTACAAAACAACAGATTCTGTCATTTGCCATCATCATAGACATTTCAAACATCACACAGTCATCTGCTTGAATATGTGTTACTGGAAACTATTCTAACTTCAGTTGTGAATAGCATTAATTATACTTGTCTTTCTCCAGGCTGGTTAGCATTCTGCAAAAGCTTTTCTCTTTACCTCACGGACGTGACACTGAACTAAACTGAATTGAACTGGAAGGGACGTGATTTATTCCCAGAGGTTGTGAAGGTCTTGGTGCAAACTGTGCGGTTTGATTTGGAGAAAACTGAAAGTTGCAGAAGAAATTGGTTGATAATGAGGTTGGTGACTGGTGGGTTTACCTTGTGTGAAACTCAGGAGATAATTGCACTCAATATTGGAATAACTGAGTAAATTCAGCATTTTTTTTCACATCTACTGGTTTGTGTTCTCCTCAACCCAAAACTCACATCGTTTTAAACAGCCAAACCACCCAAATCACAGTGGCACAGATGTTAGAGCTGCTGCCTCACAGTGCCGGAGACAAGGGTTCAATCCTGACCTCGGGTGCTCTCTGGGTGGAGATAGCACGCTCCCTGTGGCCACGAATGAGTGGGGATGTAGGTTACTGGACCTCCATAAATTGCTTGTAGTGTGTAGGGAGCGGATGTGAAAGTGAGAGAACAGAACGAGTGTGAACGGGTGATCAGAGGTCGGCACGGACAGAGGGCTGAACGGCAAGTTTCCATGCTGTGTCTCAAAACTAAACTCAATCAGAACATCACTACAGATGCAAGAAGATTAACACATACTCATCATTACACAACAATAGATACTCTGATTCCCCAATGCCCTTGACATTTGTTATCCTCCAATAACCTTTAGACAATAGACAATAGGTGCAAGAGTAGAGGCCATTCGGCCCTTCCAGCCGGCACCGCCATTCAATGTGATCATAGCTGATCATCCCCAATCAGTACCCCGTTCCTGCCTTCTCCCCATATCCCCTGACTCTGCTATCTTTAAGAGCCTATCCAGCTCTCTCTTGAAAGCATCTTGAGAACCTGCCTCCATCGCCCTCTGAGGCAGAGAATTCCACAGACTCACAACTCTCTGTGAGAAAAAGTGTTTCCTGGTCTCTGTTCTAAATGGCTTATTCCTTATTCTTAAATTGTGGCCCCTGGTTCTGGACTCCCCCAACATCGGCAACATGTTTCCTGCCTCTAGCGTGTACATACCCTTAACAATCTTATATGTTTCAATGAGATGCCCTCTCATCCTTATAAACTCCAGAGTGTACAAGCCCAGCCGCTCCATTCTCTCAGCATATGACAGTCCCGCCATCCCGGGAATTAACCTGGTGACCCTACGCTGGGCTCCCTCAATAACAAGAATGTCCTTCCTCAAATTAGGGGACCAAAACTGCCCACAATACCCCAGGTGTGGTCTCACCAGGGCCCTGTACCACTGCAGAAGGACCTCTTTGCTCCTAGACTCAACTCCTCTTGTTATAAAGGACATATGCAACAAGGACATTGAACTTTTAGCGGTTAGTTTAAGACCATATTACCTACCTAGGGAGTTCACTGTGGTGGTAGCCATTGTTGTTTATATTCCTCCATCTGCCAAGGCGGAAGTCGCGTGTGACGTGCTGCACACCACTACAGCGGGACTCCAATCCGAGTACCCAGAGGCGTTCATTGTTGTGTCTGGAGATTACAACCATGTCTGTCTCTCTAAGACTTTGCCCACTTTTAAACAGTTTATTGACTGTACAACCAGAGGTGATAAAACGCTGGATCTTTTGTATGCAAATGTGAAAAATGCATACAAATGTACTGCACTGCTCCCTCTTGGTCGATCAGACCACGACATGCTACATCTCTCTCCCTCTTACACCCCAGCTGCCAAGAGGCTGCCTGTCACCACCAGAACATCAAGAGACGGGTATCCTGAGGCAGATGAAGCCCTGAGGTACTGTTTTGAGACAACAGATTGGGATGTGTTCTGTGGGGAGTATGGGGAAGACATTGACGGACTACCAGAATGCATTACCCATTACATCAATTTCTGTTATGATGACATCGTGCCATCCAGGGTAATTCGTTACTACCCTAATAACAAACCGTGGATTACCAGCAGCCTGAAGGCCTTACTAAATGAGAAGAAAAAGGCTTTCAGGGAGGGCGACAGGAATAAAATCAAAGAACTTCAAAAGGAACTGAAGGTGAGGATTAAGGAGGGGAAGGAAGACTATAGGCTCAAATTAGAACGACAGCTGCAGCAAGATGGGGTGAAGCAGGTATGGGCTGGAATGCGAAAGATCACGGGCATGAAGCAGAAGTGTGGTACACTGCCTGATGGTGAACAGAGTCTGGCTGATGATCTCAACAGATTTTTCAACAGCCCCACACCACCCCAGCCCCCACCACCTGGTCTGCTGACCATTGCTGCTTCCTCTCCACCTCCTCTCCCTCTCTCCATCATCCCCATCACTCCTGAGATGTCACCTGTACAGAGTCCCCTCTTTCCACCTCCCACTCCACCAGCAGCCCCACCTATGACTCTTCATACTGCTCAGGTCAAGAGGATGCTGGACAGACTGAAGCCAGGGAAAGCAGTGGGGCCTGATGACACCAGCCCAAGGCTACTGAAGACCTGCTCTTCAGAGCTGTGTGGTATTCTAACACACCTGTTCAACCTGAGCTTGCGTCTACAGAAGGTTCCAAGGCTGTGGAAAACATCTTGCCTGGTACCTGTCCCAAAGAAGACCCATCCCACTCACCACAATGACTACAGACCAGTAGCGCTCACTTCACATATTATGAAGACATTTGAGAGACTTGTCCTTTCCTGCATCAGGACTAGTGTGTCAAATCAAATGGATCCTTTACAGTTTGCATATCAGCCTAACATCAGTGTCGATGATGCCCTCATTTACATGCTGCAGAGGGTGTACACACATTTGGACACTACTGATGCATCTGTAAGGATGACATTTTTTGACTTTTCAAGCGCCTTCAACACAATTCAGCCTCGACTGCTAGGGGAGAAGATGGAGAAGATGAAAGTGGATCCATCACTGGTACTGTGGTGTTTGGATTACCTTTCCCTCAGACCACATTACGTGCGCCTACAGAACAACAATGTCTCAAGCACCATCTTGAGCAGCACAGGGGCTCCACAAGGAACTGTGCTCGCTCCATTCCTGTTTACCATCTACACAGCGGATCTCCGATATAAAACCAACAGCTGCTTTTTGCAGAAATTTTCGGATGACACAGCTGTTGTCGGCCTCATTAAATGGGGCAATGAGGAGGAGTATAGAGACATAATAAGTAACTTTGTGGAGTGGAGTGCACACAATAACCTCCATCTTAACACCACAAAAACCAAGGAGATAGTTGTGGACTTCAGGAGGGGGAGGAGGAGGACCCAAGCAACACCAATCATCATTAAGGGCACTGAGGTGGAGGTGGTCGCTAACCACAGGTACCTTGGTGTGCAGCTGGACAGTGAGCTGGACTGGAAGTGTCATATGGAGGCGGTGTACAGGAAGGGACAAAGCCGACTGTATTTTTTAAGGAGGCTGAGGGCATTTAACATCTGCCAACCCCTACTGTGCAGTGTCTACCATTCAGTGGTGGCCAGTGCTCTGTTTTTTGCGGTGGCCTGTTGGGGAGATGGCGCTCGCATAGCGGACAAAAACAGACTGGACAAACTGATCAGGAAGGCCGGCTCAGTGGTCGGGGCTGAGCAACGAACGGTCCAGCAGGTGGCAGAGGCCAGAACTCTGAAAAAACTGGGTTCTATAATGACCAACCACACTCACCCACTCCATGCCCTGAAGGTGATCAAGAGCAGCACCTTCAGTCAGAGACTGATTGCACCAATGTGCAAAACTGAGAGACATAGGAAGTCCTGTTTACCAGCTGCGATAAGGTTATATAATGCGCATAAATAACTGCACTTTTTTTTTTTTAATTAATTGTATTTTAACTTGTATTTTATCTTGTATTTTAACTTGTTAAGTATGGAAGCTATTTGTGGTGTTATGTCTGTCTTGAAGCTGTCGTGGCATTGTAATTTCCCGCAAAGGATTATTAAAGGTATAATCAAAATCAAAAATCATATAATTTAATTTTATTTATTAGTAGTGTACATTACAATAATATATGCCAAAATAACATAATACATTACCTGTACCACTTTATATATTAAACTTTGAAAAGAAGAAAAGTAAAGAGAATTAAATAAGATAGTAAGTGTGTGAAAGAGTGATCAAAAGAGACCCTTAGACATGAAAAGTTCGAAAAAGAGTTAAGAAACAAGCCATAGAAAAAGAAAAAGAGAAAAAGAAAACAGAAGATATATTAAAAGTTTTTAAAAAAGAGCTAAAAGGGATAAACCAACTTTGTATTTTTCCTCCCCTCTCACCAGGTCCTGAAACCATTTATTTTCAGAATTCTGTTGCACCTTATACTTGTAGTAAGTCGATAAATGGAGACCAAATCTTTTGGAAATGGTCTGGTTTGCCTGCTAGAAGGAATCTCGATATTCCACTCCTACAACCATTTATTAGACTGTACCAGTCTGTTCTGCTTTAGATTTTACAAGGACATAGAAACGTAATGAATAATGAAGAGAGACACAAAATGCTGGAGCAACTCAGCGAGACAGGCAGCATCTGGAGAGAAAGAATGGGTAATGTTTCGGGTCGAGACCCTTCTTCAGACCCAGACTTCTTTGACCCGAAATGTCACCCATTCCTTCTTTCCAGAGATGCTGCCTGCCCCGCCCAGTTACTCCCGCCCAGTTACTTTTGTGTCTATATTCGGTGTAAAGCAGCATCTACAGTTCCTTCCAACATTAAACTTTATCAATGTATTTCTGTCTCCATTGTTTCCACTAGAAACTTAATGAAGCTAAATTATCAGCATCTGCCATTTTACCCATTTGGGCTTTCTGGTCAATCTAATGTATCCATGCTCATGTGGATTTTATTTTTCCCATTTCTCCGGCAATCCTCTGGGACTGATTGAGGATGTTCAACGTCCTCGCCATTCTGTTGCCCATTCGTCACCACTTCAAATGGTGACGTTTGTTTTACAGAAATGCAAGATGGTTATGTGGGTTATTCTCAGAGGCTGTGAAGGTCTTGGTGCACTCTGTGATGTTGAACTTGGAGAAAACTGCAAGATGCAGGAACTATTTGGATGCTAATGAAAATATTGGCTGCAGGTTCCTCCTTGAGTGAAATTAAAAGCTCGGGAGAAAATTGCATTCAATATTGTACTAAGTTTGAAAATAATGTATGATCCTGATTCTCAAATGCACCTCATTTGTAACCCCCTAAACCCACCGTGATCTGATACATTTGGATATAGATTTAAACTGCTATAATTGTATATGGACATATAATGGTATATGGACACACTGATCTGTTTTGTAGCCAATGCCTACTATGTTTTGTTGTGCTGAAGCAAAGCAAGAATTTCATTGTCCTATCAGGGACACATGCCAATAAACTCACTTGAACTTGAACTTGAGCTAAAGCTCTAACATAGAGGCAAGGCGTGAATATTGACCATGTTTCCTTCCTTACAAAACAGCAGATTCCCTCGTTTGCAATTATCTTAGACATTTGCCACCCACTAATAGCATTTCATATAAGGAGGTTCCACGTCTAAACTTATCCAATGTATTTGTGACCTCAGGAAATTCCCCATTTGTTTTGTCCAAATTAGCATTTACAAGATTCAATTCAATTCAACTTTATTGTCATTGCACAAATGCGAGTATAGGTACAGCGAAATGCAGTTTAGCGTCTGGTCATAGTGCAAGAGAGTAGAAGTAAAAATAAAAATACAAAATAAGCATACAATAAAAATAAATAAAAATACTGGTTAACAATGTGTGGATTGTGGATGAATTAAAACTGATACATAGGCAAATAACTGTATACAAATGGGAGAGTCTAAAGATAGCTAGCGACGGGACTCTGAGTTCAGCAGTGTAATGGTGTTATTGAAAAAGCTGTTCCGCATCCTGCTTGTGCGAGACCTGAGGCTCCTGTACCGCCTCCCTGATGGGAGGAGGGCAAATAGTCCATGGTTAGGGTGAGAGGGGTCCTTGATGATTTTCCCGGCCCGTCTCAGACACCATTTTCGGTGGAGGGCATCCAGGGCAGGGAGCGGAGCACCGATGATGTGCTGAGCGGTTTCCACCACCTGTTGCAGTGCCTTCCTGTCAGCTGTGTTGCAGCTGCTGTACCATACCGTGAAGCAGGTGGTCAGGATAGATATAATAATTTATTGCCACACAACCAGGGTCGGTGGAATTTGGGTTGTCAGCAGCAGTACAATAATAAAGAACACACAACCACAATAAAAATGTAACACAAACATCCACCACAGCATTCATCACTGTGGTGGTAGGCACAAAATTTGGCCAGTCCTCCTCCATTTCCCCCCCGTGGACAGGACCAGAGTCCAGAGTCAGTCCAGGATCGGCTCTTCCTCACCGGAGACCGCGGCTTTAAGATGGTGTAGGCCGCAGGCCGGCGGTCGAGATTTAAAGACTCCGCCGCAGCCAGAAGCACCGTAGACTGTGAGGGTGGTCCGGCTCAGGGCTGGAACAGTGCTCCCGTGAGCGCCCAAGTCGGGGCGGCCCGGCCCGAGGGAGGTTCGGCGCCCAAGTCGGGGCGGCCCGGCCTGAGGGAGAAGCGACGCCCAAGTCGGGGCAGCCCGGCCCGAGGGAGGTTCGGCGCCCAAGTCGGGGCGGCCCGACCCGGGGAAGAAGCGACGCCCAAGTCGGGGCGGCTCGGCCCAGGGGAGAAGCGACGCCCATGTCGGAGCGGCCCGGTCCGGGGGAGGTTCGGCGCCCATGTCGGGGCGGCCCAGCCCGAGGCTGAAGACGGCACGGTACTCACGTGAGGGTGGCTAGGACGGTGGTCTGGCGGTGGTGGCCTGAGTCCGGGGTTCGGCCGCGGGCCAGCGGCTGCGCCTGCAGGACTGGTGGGCGGCAGTTTCGACCACCCCGGGCAGCGGTGTTTGAGCCGCGGGAAACATCGCCCGGAGCGTATCGCCTCAGCGCAGAGGGAGAAGAGGAGGGAAGAGACTGCAGACCTAAGACTTTTGCCTCCATCACAGTGAGGAGATGTTGGGTGGACTCACTGTGGTGGATGTAAATATGTGTTTATTGTTGTTTTATGTATGACTGTTGCAATTTCGTTCAGACTTCGGTCTGAATGACAATAAAGGGCTATCTAATAAGAATAAGACTGCAGGGCCGGCGGTCGAAGCTCCCCTCCAGGGGTGATGGTTGTTTTTCTACTGCCTGCAACATAATCTTTACTACTTGTTTTTCCCTTCTGTGAAAAGGAATTGATCTAACTGTTCTTGTCAGACCTAAAGGATCTTCAAGGAGGCTATTTAACAATTCCCCTTCCCCCTCAGGGTCCTCTCCTAGGTACCTCCCTCAGGGTCTAATTTCTACCGATCTTCTTATCTTCCCCTTCCGACCTTTTGACTCCCCATCCTGGTGGTTGGGTGATCTTCGTCCACCCCGGCCCCTGTCGTCTCTCTTTCCTGGGTATTTTGGCCCCCTGCGGCTCTGCATTTGCCCCAACGGACTATACCTTATCATTGTTGTCTACTCCAACACCTGGGTATTTCCTGCCCCCCCAGTGGTTCAGCATTTGCCCCAACGGACTATTGGGCAGAATGCGGGGATTTGGCCTACAGGCTTTTCCCCTCCCTTTTCAGTTTGCCTTGCCGGTACAGACCCCTGAATCCTTCAGGGCGTTAACCACAAGGTCTTTCCAATCGCCCAGGAAGTACTTTATTAGTCATTATTCCTACCTGGGTTCTGTGCACAGAAATTGCTCGATTGACTTTTCGCGATCTCCAACTAATCTCCAACCACTTTCACTTCTTTGCCGAGTCTCTGTTTGGTCCGGGCATCACTCGCTTAAACCTTCTGACGGTAAGCAAGGAGTCTGAGACCGCTGAACTCAGCGGGGTGCACCTTCTCTTCGTCCGTGTACTCCCATCAGCTGTCCAGAGTAATTAAATCCCGGAACCGAACCCCCAAATTGTGAGATTCAAAATCACAAACGGTTTAGAGACAAAGTCAGGCAAATAAGTTTTTATTAAGATAATATTCTGCAGAATAGGTGCCTCTCCTCTGCTGTCCCCTAGAGGCACAACGAAGATGGAGATGCTTTCTATCTTTATACATTTAATTTCACTATTGTCACACCCTCATCTCTCCACATTGAGCTTCTTCCAATCATAACATAAAGCCCACATTCCCACGAGAACGTCCTGGAACGTCCACCCAACGTCAAAGACTCCTAAGGCTTCTGGTGAAGTTTCTATCTGTTTGCTACTTTTTTATCTAGAATTTCTCTCTGTTCTGTATATTGTTACTTTATTCTACCAGCAGTCTGGCTTCTGCTGACACCTTATTTCTTTCTAAGTTATACTTTTCAGAGTTCTAGTATAAATCAACCATCCCTATTAACCCTTTTCTCACAATTTCCACCTCTGTGCCCTCATTTCCTCTCAATTCCTCCCTCCCTCCGAACGGGGCGTTCTCCCGTGGAAGATCCCGGGGTCAGCAGGGCTCTAGGGGTGAGATTAAGGAAGGATGGAAGATTGGCCAACTATGGAGGTTGACAACAAAATGCCCACCATCAGGTTAAGTGGCTTCTCCAGCATGTCTGCCTCCGTGCCCCTCCCTTCCTCCCTCCCTCCCTCCCAACGGGGCGCTCTCCCAGGGAAGAACCCGGGGTCAGCAGGGCTCCAGGGGTGAGATTAAGGAGGGATTGAAGATTGGCCAACTATGGAGGTTGACAACAAAATGGGCGCCGGGAAAAGAGGAGCGAGAGAGAGATGGAGAGAGAGAGAGAGGGAGATGGAGAGAGGGAGAGAGAGCGAGAGGGTGGGAAGGAACGAGAGGAGGGGAGAAGGGAGAGGGGTTGGTGAATAGGCAATCCCCAGACACGCACGCATACACCCCCCCCTCCCTCTCTCTACCCCTTCTATCTCTCTCTCTCCCACGTTCACCATCTATTCTCCTCTCATTTCCCCAAAGATGTTCCCCCCATCCCCCTCTCTCTCTTCCCCCCCCCCCCACCCTTCACCACCGCCATTTTAGCTACTGGCAGCCAGAAGTCAATGAGTGTGAAGCCGGGGGCGGCCATTTTGGATGCTGGCATTTCCCTGTGGTGCTGCAGCTGGCCATCTTTTCTACAGGCAGTCTGCAATTGCAGTCCATTGGGAGTGAAGCCCTGGGCGTCCATCTTAGCTACTGACAGTCTTCCATTGAAGTCAATGGTAGCGATGCCCAGGGAGGCGGCCATCTTTGGTCAAGGCACTTCCATTGAAGTCAAAGGGACGTGAAGTTCTGGGCGGCCATCGTAGTTACTGGCAGTCTTCATTTTTTTCTCTCTGTCTCGTTCCCTCTTTCTTTCTCTCCCCTTCTCTGGCTTCCTCTTCTCCTTCTTTTCTCTCTCTCTTTTCCCTCTCTTTGCTGATGAGTGTGAGTGTGTACACGTGGATGAAAGGGAGATGAAATGGTGAAGAGAGGGGGAGAGAGAAAGGGCGAGAGAGATGGGGGGATAGAGGGGGGGAGGGGGGGAGTGTGTGTGAGAGAAAGAGATTGTGTGTGTGTGAGAGAGAGAGTGTGTGTGTGTGTGAGAGAGGGAGCGTGTGTGTGTGTGAGAAAGAGAGGGAGCGTGTGTGTGTGTGAGAAAGAGAGGGAGCGTGTGTGTGAGCAGGGCTCTCGCTTAACTTTTTTTTCCCTGTTGCCAGCCGGGCAGCCTTGGCAGATTTTTAGGTTGCCAAATGACAGTTTAGGTGGTTATTTAAGATGGCTTGCATGACGCGTGCGATAAGATGGCTTGCATGACGCGTGGTCAGGTTCGAAGGAGACGAGGAGGAATTTCTTTAGCCAGAGGGTGGTGAATCTGTGGGATTCGTTGCCACAGATGGCGGTGGAGGCCACAAGTCAGTGGGGATTGATATTTAAGGCAGAGATAGATAGATTGTTGATTAATGCGGGTGTCAGGGGTTATGGGGAGAAGGCAGGAGGGTGGGGTTAGGAGGGGGAGAGAGATCGGCCGTGATTGAACGGCGGGATGGACTCGATGGGCCGAATGGCCTAATTCTACTCCTAGAACTTACGATCTTAGGAGAGAGGGAGGGAGGAAGAGAGGGAGGGAGGAAGAGAGGGGGGAGAGGAGAACGGAGGGGAGGGGAGGAGAGGGGTCGACTCTCAGAATCTTTTTACGCCA
Organism: Malacoraja senta; assembly: GCA_038087875.1. Taxonomy (NCBI): domain Eukaryota; kingdom Metazoa; phylum Chordata; class Chondrichthyes; order Rajiformes; family Rajidae; genus Malacoraja; species Malacoraja senta. The sequence goes on along the minus strand of JAXLNO010001890.1, from coordinate 43,135 downwards.
GGCTGGAAATGTCCAAAACTAGTTGGTATCGCTGTAAGGAGAGAGGGGGAAAGTTTAATGGGGATGCGCGGGGCAGTGCTGGGGGCCTCATGTGCCTGACCTGGGGAGGTGGTGGAGGCAGATATGACAGGGGTGTTTAAGGTGGGCATGTGGAAGTGGAGGGGAGAGAGGGATATGGATCATGTACAGGCAGATGAGAGTTTAACCTGGCGTCATGTTTGGCACAAACATTGTGGGCCGAAGGGCCCGTTCCTGTGCTGTACTGCCCTACGTTCTAACCATCCAATCACCAACTAGAGAGCAGACCCCACCTACCATCTACTGCATTGGCAGATGTTTTCTGCCGCTCACCTCCGGCGACAAACTCTTTGAATCACTTCTTTCTGGGAGGCGACTCCGGACTATCAAAGCTGCTACAGTCAGACATAAAACATCTTTTTCCCACGAGCAGTAACTATTCAACAGCCAAAAGACCGTAGCCTCTTTTTACTCTGGTACTTTATTTTCACATGTTTGAATTATAATATTTTATTTTTTATTGTCTACAGAATATCTTGTTGTTACCTGCGAGCAAAGCACCAATGTAAATGCCTTGGATGTGGACCTACTTGGCTAATAACATTTTTATTCATTCATTATTATTCATTGAAGACAATAAATATGTGCAGGAGTAGGCCATTCTGCCCCTCGAGCCCCTTGTGCCCATTCACAATTAATACCCTGTTCCTGTCTTCTCCCTATATCCCTTGACGCCGCTATCTTTAAGAGCTCTGTCCAGCTCTCTCTTGAAAGCATTCAGAGAATCGGCTTCCACCACCATCTGCGGCAGAGAATTTCACAGACTCTCAACACTCTGTGTGAAAAAGTTTTTCCTCATCTCCGTTCTAAATAAATTACCCCTTATTCTTAAACTATCCCTCAGACTATCTTTAATCAGACTTTACCTTGCACTAATCGATATTCCCTTAATCCTATATCTGTACACTGTGGATGGGTTGATTGTAATCCTGTATTGTCCTTCCACTAACTGGTTAGCACACAACAAATAAAGCTTTACACTGTACCTCTCCCTGTAGCTGAAGCCCTCTAATCCAGGCAGTATTCTGGGAGAACATTTTGTTTTCATAAAGTTAGAACAGTCTCGTCGTAAAACATTTTGTGGTTGAAACGTCAGGCTGGGACACTTGCACCCCGCTGAGTTACTCCAGCACTTTGCATCTTTTTTAAAAAGTACGCAGGCATCTACAGTTCCTCATGGCTATGTTTTCATTTTTTTAGTACGCGCCGACCAGCGATAACCTGTTCACTAGGTCTACCCTACTCACTGGGTCAATTTTCAGAATGAATCTACACACCTGCACATCTTTGGAATGTGGGAGGAAATCGGAGCACCCGGAGAAAACACACACAGTCACAGAGAGAACGTACAAACTCTAGTCCCACCTGCCTGAATTTGGCCCATGTCCCTCTCAACCTTTCCAGACCTGTCAAAATGTATTTTAAATCAAAGATAAGAAACAAAATGCTGGAGTAACTCAGCGAGACGGGCAGCATCTCTGGCGAGAAGGAATGGGTGACGTTTCATGTTGAGACCCTTCTTCAGAGTGATGACGAGAGTGGCCACAGAGATAAAATGTAGTCAGAGACAGTGAGAATGTTAAACTGAGTTATTTTGTCAATCTAAAGTCAAGAAAACTTGACTCAAATGCTTGTAGCTGTTGGAATTGATTATTTATTCAGTACTGAGACAATTCTTTGAACCTTCCAACACAGAGCTAGAAGCTCTGGGGCAGCTCCAAAGTATTTGTGTTTTTGATACAAACTCATTGCTTTATATAGGTATTTAGACATTTCAAATACAGAGGGTAGGACAACTGGTAACCAATCATCTGAGTCCTTTTGGTGATTTACAACATCAGTCACAGGATATCCCCTTTCTTGACATCTTTTTACAATCTTTGTTTGTCTATGGTATAACTCTTGGTATGGATTAGGTATTGGCAGTACTGCCATCTCTTACACATCACAGATCCAAGCACAAGCCTGATTTCCCAATAAGCTGTTCACGCGCTATTTATGGTAACTCCCTTCAATAACATTATCGAGATAGACACAAAGTGCTGGAGTTACTCAATGGGACGGGCAGCATATCTGGAGAAAAACAATGGGTGATTTTTTTGTTTTGTTTAGATATACAGCACGGAAACCGGCCCCTTCAGCCCACCGAGTCCATGCCGATTAGCGATCCCTGCACACTAACGCTATCCGACACACACTTACTTACTTAGACTTAGTTCCTCCCACACTGTTGAGTGCTTTGGGCAGCAAGCTTTGGCCATTCTGTTCGGTTATGTGCGACGTCTTCCACCCTCGATAGATTAGCGTCCCGGGCTTCCAAATCCTACCGGAATGTTCACCTCATGTGAGTTTTGTTCGGCCTCTTTTCCTTCTTCCGTCAGCTTGCCATGTCATTGCTATCTTAGGTGCACGTTCTGGTGACATTCTGAGTACATGTCCTGCAGATTTCATCCTGCGTCCCTCCATGTCCTGGCTGAGAGTCTTTGTTGCAGTTCCCCGGTAGATCTCCTCGTTTGTGATGTGGTCTCTGTAGCTAGTCTTCAGGATCCTCCTCAAGCAGCGTTGTTGGGATGCAACCAATTTCTTTTTCATCTTCAAATTGATTTTCCATGTATCAGTGGCACAGAGGGCTGTAGGGAAGACTGCGGACTGGAAGAGTTTGACTTTTAGCATCTTGGATATCCCACCACTAGACCAATTTGGCTGCATTTGTCTGAAGACTGATGCAGCTTTACCAATTCGGGGTAATTTATAATTTTTACCGAAGCCAATTAAAACCCTAGCGTCTTTGGCATGTTGGAGGAATCCGGAGCACCTGGAGAAATCCCACAAAGGTCACGGGGAGAACATAAAACTCCATACAGACAGCACTCATAGTGTGGATCGAACCTGGGTCTCTGGCGCTGTAAGGCAGCAGCTCTAACGTGGGTGACGTTTTAGGTCAGGACTCTCCTTCAGACTGAAAATAGAGGGGAGGGAATTGGAGGTAAGAATAGAATAGAAGCATAGAAAATAGGTGCAGGAGTAGGCCATTCGACCCTTTGAGCCAGCACCGCCATTTAATATGATCATAGCTGATCATCCAGAATCAGTACCCTGTTCCTGATCTCCCCATATCCCTCTTGATTCCATTAGCCCTAAGAGCTAAATCTAACTCTCTTAAACACACCAATATAGAACAAATCAGGGCAGCAACAGATGACCAAGGAAGGGTGGAGCCCATAATGGCCCATTGTTGGCTGGGAAAGTGGTTATAACGAAGGGATACAATTAACATTATTACCGACCCAAAACATTGCCTATCCATGTTCTCCAGAGATACTGTTCCACTCAGATATTTTGTGTAGACCAGCATCTGCAGTGGAGCAGTTTGAAGAAGGGTCTCGACCCGAAACGTCACCCATTCCTTCTATCCAGAGATTCTGTCTGACCTGCTGAGTTACTCCAGCATTTTATGTCCAGCATCAGCAGTGCTTTGTTTTCATATTCTCCCTTCTACCCATTCCTCCCCCACTCCCAATTCCTCCGTCTACACCGCATCTGCACCCAGGATGAGGTGTTCCAGACCAGGGCATCGGAGAAGTCCTCATTCTTTAGGAACGGGGGTTCCCCTCTTCGATTATAGATGAGGCTCTCACCAGGGTCTCCTCTATATCCCGCAGTTCTGCTCTCACTCCCCATCCCCCTACTCGTAACAAGTACAGAATCCCCCTTGTCCTCACCTTCCACCCTACCAGCCGTCGCATCTGTGCCCCCCCCTTCACCTCCTTTCCCCATTTTGTACCAATATTTGATACAGTAACATTTAAACGATGTAGGAAGGAACTACAGATGCTGGTTTACACTGAAGATAGACACAAAATACAGTGGATCAGACAACATCTCTGGAGAAAAATAATAGGTGACATTTTGGGTCCAGACTCTTCTTCGGACTCAAGTCTGTTGCCATCTGTAAAACTTCTGTCATGTTTCAATGGTAGACTTCCAAAATATATTGGACGTTTGGGCACAATTTCAGAAAGTGTGGTGCGTAGGTCCCGAAATGAAAACGAGGAGCCAGGTATTTCGGGAGGCACCTTTATTTATGTCCTTCCAGGTTGTAGGGAAGTCCACGAGAGAAAGATGGCACCCAAACCCTTGCCTTTAAACCTCTGGTTAAGGGCCGCCTCTGGACTGAACCATTCCCGTGCCGAGGGGTTTGACAGTTAGGATGGTCCGACCCTTGGGAGCCGCCACAAAAGTTTAAATTAGAGATACAGTGCAGAAACAGGCCCTTCAGCCCACTAAGTCTGTGCCGACCAGTGATTACCCGCACACTAATACTATCCCACACACTAGGGACAATTTACTATTTTATGAAAGCCAATTAAGCTACAAACTTGTACATCTTTGGACAGTGGGAGGAAAGCAGAGGCCCCGGAGAAAACCCACTCAGTCACGGGCCGAACGTACAAACTCCGTACCAACAGGACCCGTAGTCATAATCAAACCTGGGTCTCTAGCGCTGTGAGGTAGCAACTGTACCGCTGTGCCGCCCCTGAATGTATCCAACTGTAAATCCTTGGTGTTGCACCTGTTACATAGTTCTCTTGAATGAGCTTTCCAATTACACAAAGTGGCGTTCTCTGTTACAGGATTCTCAGTAGGATTTCCATTATAGTGCAAGGATTTCTGGCTGCCCATTGCTATGAATCCAGCTGTTTTCCTTGCTGGTTCTGGTTAGACAGATGTTTCCCATAAATAGTCTAATGATCCAAATGAATTGGAGAAGTGAGATTCACAACAAGTCCGGAAATCAGTTTAGCATTTTGATTAATATGTTCTTTTAAACATGATTAGTCGTGGAATGTGCAACTTCTCATGTATGGTCTGTAAACTCTTCCTATATTGTTATCTAATTATGCTTCTAAACTGCTAGCCAAACAGTGTTTAATCCTGATGAACACTGAAATGATCAAAAGATGCTGATGCAAAACGTCGCAAAAGTCGTGCTACATAACTTTTAGTTTTGCTTCTAGAGATACAGCGTGGAAATGGGCCCTTAGGCCCACCGAGTCCACGCCGACCAGCGATCACCTGTACACTAGTACTATCCTACACACTAGGGCCAATTTACAGAAGCCAATAATCTGCACATCTTTGGACGCCCATTCTAATGACTTTGCCTGCCAATTCCTTCCACAGATGCTGCCTGACCTGCTGAGTTACTCCAGCACTTTGTGTTTTGCACCAGATTCCAACATCAACATTCCCTGTGTTCCCATTCTATTTTCACTTAGTTCTCAGATTAAAACGTTTAAACTTTGGAGATTACTCCACCTTATTTTCTCTTACATCTTCCAGCTTTGCAAAACCAAATAATGAGTTTAGTTGAGTGATACAGCGTGGAAACAGGTCCTTGGGCCCACCAAGTCCTCACCAAACAATGATCATCCTACACACTAGGGACAATGTACAGAAGCCAATTAATCTACAAACCTCCGTGTCTTTGGGATGTGGGAGGAAACCGGAGCACTCGGAGAAAACCCACGCGGTCACGGGGAGAACATACGAACTCCGTAGAGACAGCACCCGTAGTCAGGATCGAACCAGGGTCTGTCGCACCAAAGGTTCTTAATGATAGTCACAAAGTGCTGGAGTAACTCAGCAGGTGAGCCAGCATCGCTGGAGAAAATGGATAGGTGACGTTTCACAGAGTGTTGGAGTAACTCAGCGGGACAGGCAGCATCTCTGGAGAAAATGGATAGGTGACGTTTCACAGAGTGCTCGAGTAACTCAGCGGGTTAGGCAGCATCTCTGAAGAAAATGGATAGGTGACATTTCACAGAGTGCTGGAGTAACTCAGTGGGTCAGGAAGCATCTCTGGAGAACATGGATAGGTGACGTTTCGGATCAGCACCCTTCTTCGGACTGATTGTGGGTGGGAAGGGGTGGATTGGAAGCAAGAAAGGACCAGGACAAATCAGGACCGGCAACAGATTACCTCAGGCAAGGACAGTACAGAAACATAGAAAATAGGTGCAGGAGTAGGCCATTTGGCCCTTCGAGCCAGCACCGCCATTCAATATGATCATGGCTGATCATCCAGAATCAGAACCCCGTTCCTGCTTTCTCCCCATATCCCTTCATTCTGTTAGCTCTTAGAGCTATATCTAACTGAAAGGCTGATTATCTGCTAGGGATGGTGTGAATCTGAGGAATATATTGTGAACTGTGGAACTAGTTAACTGACTTTTAGTGCAAGAAGAGGGTGGGAGGGGGGTGGGGGGGGAGGAGAGGAGGAAGGGGAGCATATGTAGAAGTTACCTTAACTCAGAGAATCCAATGTTTACATCACTGTGTAGTGAGTTGTTCCTCCATGTTGTGTACAGCCTCAATCTGGCAAAGGAGAAGGCCCGGGAGACATTTCTTAAAGGCACACACATGCCGTAGGTAGAACAATGGAAGATAGACTATATTCCTCACCAGTGTGAGGTGAAGTACTTGGTGAGTGCTATTCAGGGTGGGACATGCGTAGGGAATGGTGGATTCTAAGGAGTATTGAGGAATGGGGACTTTGGAGTACGAGGATGCCTTGAAATTGGCAACATTTAAGGTGGTAAAGAAGGCATACAGGATATTTACCTTCAATATCTGTTATCTCACTACTGATTTTCCAGCATCCTTGGTTCCAGAGCCTTTCTGGATTATCTGTTTTGCCGGACCAACAGTGAAAAGTTTTTTTGGTGTGGGCTATCCAGTCAGTGCAAAGGCTATACATGAATACATACATCTTAGAATAAAGGGGAGGCCATTTAAGACTGAGGTGACAACAAACTTTTTCACCCAGAGAGTTGTGAATTTGTGGAATTCCCTGCCACAGAGGGCAGTGGAGGCCAAGTCACTGGATGGATTTAAGAGAGAGTTAGATAGAGCTCTAGGGGCCAGTGGAATCAAGGATATGGGGAGAAGGGCAGGCACGGGTTATTGATAGGGGACGATCAGCATGATCACAATGAATGGTGAGTGCTGGCTCGAAGGGCGAATAGCCTCCTCCTGCACCTGTTGTCCATGTTTCTATGATAACAACCAAGCCGCTCCTCTAGTAGGTAAACAAAAATGCAGCATCTATGGAGCGGAGGAAAAAGGGCAACGTTTCAGTCTGAAGAAGGGTTTAGGGCCCGAAACGTTGCCTATTTCCTTCGCTCCATAGATGCTGCTGCACCCGTTGAGTTTCTCCAGCATTTTTGTACCTTCCATTTTCCAGCATCTGCAGCAAAGATACTAGAGGATCCGCTGTATAATCTTTGATCTGCAGTTCCTTCTTCAACACTTTGTCCTCGAGTATCTTTGTTGTCCACAAAGGCGCTTCCGGCGGAGGGGAGGGGACGGGACGGTTTAGGAGTGTGTTATTGTTGTTTTTTGGTGTATTGAGGGTGGGATGGAGAGGAAAAAGGAGGGGGAGAAGGAGGGAGGGAGAGGGAGAAGAGAGAGGGAGTGAGAGAGAGAGAGGGAGAGAGAGAGGGAGAGGAGAGAGGGAGGGAGGAAGAGAGAGAGGGAGAGAGAGAGGGACAGAGAGAGGGAGGGAGGAAGAGAGATAGGGAGAGGGAGAGGGGAGAGAGAGAGAGGGGAGAGAGAGAGACAGTGAGAGGGAGAGGGAGGGAGAGAGGGGAGGGGAGAGGAGGAGAGAGAGAGAGAGAGAGGGAGAGAGGGAGGGAGGAGAGAGAAGAGGGAGAGAGGGAGAGAGGGAGAGAGAGAGGGAGAGAGGGAGAGAGGGAGAGAGAGAGAGAGAGGGAGAGGGAGGGAGGGAGAGAGAGAGGAGAGAGAGGGAGAGGGAGGGAGAGAGAGAGGGAGAGAGGGAGGGAGAGAGAGACAGTGAGAGGGAGAGAGTGGGTTTGTAGGTTAATTGGTTTCTGGTAAAGATTGTAAATTGTCCCCCTGTGTGTGTGTAGGATTGTGTTAGTGTGCGGGGATCGCTGGTCGGCAAAGACTCGGTGGGGCCGAAGGGCCTCTTTCCGCGCTGTATCTCTAAACTAAACTAGTGTGTGAATGGGCGATCGCTGGTTGGCACGGACTCGTTGGGCTGAAGGGCCTGTTTCCGCGCGGTATCTCTAAACTAAACTAGACTAAACTGGTTGAAGAACATAATTTAAACATCAAGTTGTACACAAAGTGTAAAAGATGTTTTCATTTTATTTGGAAAGGACACTAAAGAAAACATAGAAAGAGTTGAGTCTAGGAGCACAGAGGTCCTTCTGCAGTTGTACAGGGCCCCGGTGAGACCACACCTGGAGTATTGTGTGCCCGCACACACGCACGCCCTCCACGCGCGCACGCACGTACGCCACCACTCTGAAGTTAACTAACGATTGAATTTCATAGCTGGTAGACACAAATGCTGAGAAACTCAGCGGGTGAGGCAGCATCCTGTGGAGCGAAGGAAATAGGCAACGTTTCGGGCCGAGATCCTTCTTCAGATGCTGGGGTCAAACTTGGCAAATCGGCTCCGAAAGTGAAAACTGCAATTCCTTTAAAATTCATCCCTCTCTCTCTCTCTCCATTCCTCTCTATCTTCCCTCTCCCTCTCTCTCCTCTCCTGTCTTTCTCTCTCTCTGCCCTCTCCTCTCCTCACCCCTCCCCAGCCCCTCTCTCTTTCTCCCCCTCTCCTCTTTTCTACCTTTCCCTCTCGTTTCTCTCCCTCCATCTCTCCTTCCCTCCCCCACCTTCCCCCTCTCTTTCACTCAATTCTTAATTTTTCACTCAATTCTTCATTTCTCCCTCTTTCCCTCTCTCCCTCCCCCACCTCTCTCCTCCCTTCCCGCAGCCCACACTCCTCCATATCTCTCCCTCGCATCTCTCGCCCTCTCTCTCTTTCCCTCTCCCTCTATCTCCACCCCTCTTTCTCTCTCTCTCTCTCCTCTCTCTCCTCCATCTCTCTCCCCTCTCCTCCCCTTCCCTCTACCCATCCCTCTCCCTCTGTCCCCTGTACCTTTCTCTCTCCCTCTCTCCTTTCTCTCTCACCCTCTCCTCTATTTTCCCTCTCCCTCTCCTTCCTCCCTCTCCTCTCTATTTTTCCTTTCCATCTCTCCTTTCTCTCCCTCTCTCTCCCCCTCTCCTTTCCCCCTCCTCTCATCTCTCCCTCTCCTTTCTCTCCCTCTCCCTCTCCCTCTCCCTCTCCATCTCTCCCCTCTTCCACCTTCCCCCTCTCTTTCACTCAAATCCTCAATTTTCATTCAATTCTTCATTTTTCTCTCAATTCTTCATTTCTCCTCAATTTATTTCCCTCTCTCCTCACTCCCTCCCCAGCCCACCCTCCACCCTCTCTCTCTCTCTCTCTCTCTCGCTCCTTTTCCCTCTCTCTCACTCCTGTCTGCAACGCGGACCAGAGAGAGACAAGTGGGCGGGTTCCTTCTCCTCCCTCTGACTGACGTCCCTCCCCTCCAATCACTCGCCACTTCCGGATATTTGCAAGTCCCGCCCCACCGCCCGGTTGAGTGACGTCTCTCTCCGCCAATGGGGACGTCCCATCAGTCAGAGGGCCGGATGTCCCGCCACGCCGTCCCTCAATGACGTCATCATTGCATTACACGTCTGGGGCAAAGATCTTACAGCGGAGTTCCGCTATAAGATCTTTGATCTGGGGTTTTGCAAGATTATTGCAATGAATTTAATGCATTTCACATCCCGGGGGATTTGCAATATCACTTTAATGCAACGCATTTGCTGCATTTAACATTGCAGGAGGGTGCAAAGTTATTCCAATGCAATGCATTTGTTTGCATTTAACATTTTTGAGGGGTTTTGCAAGATTAGTGCAAAGCGATTTAATGCATTGAACTTCCAAGCGGGGAGGGGGGGTTGCCATATTACTTGAATGCAACGCATTTGCTGCATTTAACTTTGCGGGAGGGTGCAAAGTTATTCCAACGCGATGCATTCGTTGCATTTACATTTGAGCTGTTTCACCCGATCTGAACCCAATGGAATGTGCCTTTTATACGCTGAAGAGAAAAGTGAAGGGGACTAGCCCCCAAAACAAGCATCAGCTTGAAGATGGCTGCAATGCAGGCCTGGCAGAGCATCACCAGAGAAGACACACAGCAACTGGTGATGTCCATGAATCACAGACTTCAATAAACAATAGACAATAGGTGCAGGAGCAGGCCATTCGGCCCTTCCCAGCCAGCACCGCCATTCAATGTGATCATGGCTGATCATCCCCAATTAGTACCCCCATTCCTGCCTTCTCCCCCATATCCCCTGACTCCGCTATCGAGCTCTCTCTTGAAAGCATCCAGAGAACCGGCCTCCACCGCCCTCTGAGGCAGAGAATTCCACAGACTCACAACTCTCTATGTGAGAAAAAGTGTTTCCTCGTCTCCGTTCTAAATGACTTACCCCTTATTCTTAAACCGTGGCCCCTGGTTCTGGACTCCGCCAACATCGGGAACATGTTTCCTGCCTCTAGCTTGTCCAAACCCTTAACAATCTAATATGTTTCAATGAGATTCCCTCTCATCCTTCTAAACTCCAGAGTGTACAAGCCCAGCTGCTCCATTCTCTCAGCATATGTCAGTCCTGCCAACCCGGGAATGAACCTTGTAAACCTATGCTGCACTCCCTCAATAGGAAGAATGTCCTTCCTCAAATTAGGGGACCAAAACTGCACACAATACTCCAGGTGTGGTCTCACTAGGGCCCTGTACAACTGCAGAAAGACCTCTTTGCTCCTATATTTGATTCCTCTTGTTATGAAGGCCAACAGGCCAAAACTGCACACAATACTCCAGGTGTGGTCTCACGAGGGCTCTGTACAACTGCAGAAAGACCTCTTTGCTCTTATACTCGACTACTCTTGTTATAAAGGCCAACATGCCATTCCCTTTCTTCACTGCCTGCCTGTACCTGCATGCTTACTTTCATAGACTGATGAACAAGGACCCCCAGATCCCGCTGTACTTCCCCTTAACCCAACTTGACACCATTTAGATATTATTCTGCCTTCCTGTTTTTGCCACCAAAGTGGATAACCTCACATTTATCCACATTAAACTTCATCTGACATGCATCTGCTCACTCCCCATCCTGTCCAAGTCACCTTGCATTCTCATAGCATCATCATCGCAGTTCACACTGCCACCCAGCTTTGTGTCATCTGCAAATATGTTAATGTTACTTTGAATCCCTTCAGCCAAATCATTGATGTATATTGTAAATAGTTGCGGTCCCAGCACCGAGCCTTGTGATACCCCACTAGTCACTCCCTGCCATTCTGAAAGGGACCGTTAATCCCTACTCTTTGTTTCCTGTCTGCCAAACAATTTTCTATCCGTGTCAGCACTCTAACCCCAATACCATGTGCCCTAATTTTGCCCACTAATCTCCTATGTGGGACCTTATCAAATGCTTTCTGAAAGTGCAGGTACTACATCCACTGGCTCTCCCTTGTCCTTTTTCTGGTTACATCTTCAAACAATTCAGAAGATTAGTCAAGCATGATTTCCCCTTCGTAAATCCATGCTGACTCGGACCGATCCTGTTACTGTTATCCAAATGTTCGGCTATCTCATCTTTAATAATTGACTCCAGCATCTTCCCCACCACCGATGTCAGGCTAACTGGTCTATAATTCCCTGTTTTCTCTCTCCCGCCTTTCTTAAAAAGTGGGTTAACATTAGCAACCCTCCAATCCGCAGGAACGGATCCTGAGTCTATAGAACATTGGAAAATTATCACCAATGCATCCACGATTTCTAGAGCCACTTCCTTAAGTACCCTGGTATGCAGACCATCAGGCCCTGGGGATTTATCAGCCTCAGTCCCATCAGTCTATCCAACACCATGTCCTGCCTAATGTGGATTTCGTTCAGTTCCTCTGTCACCCCAGATGCTCTGGCCACTACTATATCAGGAAGATTGTTTGTGTCCTCCTTAGTGAAGACAGATCCAAAGTACCTGTTCAACTCATCTGCCATTTCCTTGTTCCCCATAATAAATTCAACTGGTCTTCAAGGGTCTAACTTTGGTCCTTAACTAATTTTTTTCTCTTCACATACCTAAAGAAGCTTTTAGTATTCTGCTTTATATTCTTTGAATGACAATGCATACATTGCATACAAAGGATATGCAACAAAATACTAAATATGATTACTATCTAAATGGCGTTGTTTGGAGAAGTGGAAGTACAATGGGATCTGGGGGTCCTTGTTCATCAGTCAATGAAAGTAAGCATGCAGGTACAGCAGGCAGTGAAGAAAGCGAATGGCATGTTGCCCTTCATAACAAGAGGAGTTGAGTATAGGAGCAAAGAGGTCCTTCTGCAGTTGTACAGGGCCCTAGTGAGACCACACCTGGAGTATTGTGTGCAGTTTTGTTCTCCAAACTTGAGGAAGGACATTCTTGCTATTGAGGGAGCCCACAGAGAGTTGTGAGTCTGTGGAATTCTCTGCCTCAGAGGGCGGTGGAGGCCGGTTCTCTGGAAACTATTTTCTCAGTACCTACCTGGTCGGAGATGCGGTTTTTCTCCGAGCCGTATCTTCGCCCCTTCCTCGCGGCCTACGGGCAGACTGGAGCGGCGTTTCCCTGCCGGGACCGGCCAGGACTTCAGCTTCGGCGGCGGCACAGCGCTGAAGCACCATCGCGGAGCGGGCGATGCCTTACCCGGGTCGCCGTGCAGTAAGCTGCGGAGTGCTGTGACCGCCGGCTCCAACATCGTGGAGCTGCGGTCTGTGGTCTGCGGTCTGCGGTCTGCGGTCTGCGGTCTGTGCAGCTTCCATCTGCGGGCGGCGCTGAACCCTAAACACCGCGGAGCCTGGGATCTCACGACGAGGTCGCCAGAGTCGGAGCTCCGACCAGCGCGGCTCCTGGACTTCGGGAGCCGCGGTCTCCTGGGGGCAAGCGGCCGCTCCAGACACTCTGGGCCCCTGAGTGTTCACCCGACGCCAGACCTTCATCATCCGACGAGAGGGCCTGAAGCATCGGGCTGCCTTAGCGGCGACTGCAGAGGCCTCAATAGGCCCCGACTATGGGTGAACTGGGGATGGGACTGGACTTTGCTGCCTTCCCCCACAGTGGGAACCATTGTGGGGGGATGTTTTTATGTTTATTGTTAAATTCTTTAATGTTATCTTTATCTGTGTGCTGCATGGCAAGTCAAATTTCACTACACCAATTGGTGTACGTGACAATAAATGTTTCTAAGTTCTAAGTTCTATATACCGGAAGTTACGGATGTCCTCCAGATGGATTGAGCGGCTCCGTGCGTCAAGCCCTATGACCCGGTGACCTTACGTGCAACCCCCTATTCCCAACTCTCCCACAGTCCACTGTCTCCGCCTCTTCCTTTCTTCTTTCAGGCCCCCACCCCCACATCACTGAAGAAGTGTCTCGACCCCAAACGTCGCCTCTTCCTTCACTTGCTGCCTCCCTCACCTCACGTTACCCAACGTCACCCAACCTCACATCATCCAACCTCAACGTCACCCACCCAATGTATTATTATTATTAACGCTGAGTTTCTCCAGCATTGTTGTCTCTGCGGGTTTGATTCATTTCATTCCCGGTGACGCATCCGGCCCCGCCGCCGCCCTCCCGCCCTGATGACGCAAGCGGCCCCGCCCTGACGACGCAACCGGCCCCGCCCCCACTCCCCGACCTGATGACGCAACCGGCCCTGCCCCACCCTGAAGACGCAGCGGCCGCAGTGCGCATGTGCACAGTCTGGCAACTCACCGGATGTGCGGCGCTTCCTTCCTCGCTGCCGACCGAAAGACCTGTTGCAGCAGCAGCCGAGGCGGAGCGGGACCCCGACCTCGGTAACCGGGGCGGGGTAGAGGAGAGAGGGCTCCACGGGCTGGGGGTGCGGGGAGAGGAGAGAGGGGACTGCACTGTCCGGGCGGGGAGACTCAGGGCCGGGGAGCGAGGAGTGGTCAGCAAGTTGCCATCGGTGAGTATTTGTCCGCCGCACCCCAGTGGACGGGTCTAATGTTGTGGAGAGATTTCGGGTACATTTCCCCATTGAATTTCATTTGCTCTTGTGCGGACATTGAATTTATTGTTGTGAGTAAATGTGTCCCAGTGATAGTTTGAAGCACAACAGTCAAGTTCAGCAATAGCCGCGTTTTGTCATTGGATGTGTTGGTGGAGATGCTGCACATCACACAGACTTCTATAAAGTTGGAACTAACTGTTGATGTGTTGAATGCGCTGAGCAGTCTGGTGGAGTCAAAGCAAATGTCCAGTTTGTTTTACATTTACAAAATGGCTGAATGTTCAGGGAACTATTTCACAATGAAACCGTCAGCTTGTGATTTCCGGTTTTAGATATTTTTGCTGATAAAACTTAATCAATTGCCAGAGTAAAGGCCGTTCTGAGCCTTCTGTAAGGAGAGTTGCACATTTTTATCGCCCTCTGGTCACAGCTAAGGCTGAGTGATCTTCGGAGAAGGTGCAGCAGAATGATAGTAAGCGGAAAGGATACTTTGAGGATTTCGGATTTGCAACAGAACGCATTTTGTACATGCCAGTTCTCATTTCATTATTCAAATATGGGTATGTGAGTGGAAGTATAACATTTACACAAATCTGTTGACCACTATAGGATGAGCTGTGACCTTTGCAACCAGTTTTTTGGGCATGGAATTTTTAAACATATTGCTATTCCAGAAGATCTAGAAACATAGACACATAGAAAATAGGTGCAGAAGGAGGTCATTCGGTCTTTCGAGCCAGCACCGCCATTCATTGTGATCATGGCTGATCGTCCACAATCAATAAACTGTGCCTGCCCTCTCCTCATATCCCTTGATAGAAACATGTAAAATAGGTGCAGGAGGAGGCCATTCGGCTTCTGACATCTGAAGGATAAAGAGAAAATGCTGACATACTGGAAACACTCAGCAGTTCGAGCAGCATTTGATTACAGCCCCAGTTCTGATAATGGATCATCCACCATTGCACTTCCACTGTTTTCTGCATTCACTATTTTAATCAATAAAGTAAATACACATTGTCTTTATTACACTGGTAACAAATGTTAATCAAAAGGACTTGGCCAGATGACACACAACGGTAAGATAAACAAATACGTTTGATTTAGATACCGGAGGTTGTTTAAAGGTAGGGAGAGATCACCTGTCCACAGCTGGGATAGTTCAGGACTAGAAGTAGCACCATTTCATGCAGAATTGTATCTTTCAGCTATGATAATAGAGAATGTCTGCAAGATAGTAAAGGATAATCCCTGTTTGTTGAGGATGAATCAGTTGGAGAGCTGAGTGCTGAGAGGAACAGATGTTTGGTCAACAGTTCAGTAGTTCAATATGCAACTACCTACATGTAATACACAGTCAAAAGATTTTAGCACACATTACACATGCAGGCCTCGCCATTTTCAAAATCCAAATCCATTCTGCCTGCGAGCTCGATGTCCTGGTGCAGTTCCTGTGAACAGACTTCCCTCTCCTCACTCATCTTTGTGTCCTATGGGGCACCTCCACCTACCTTGAAGGGCTGTAGGGATGAACCCAGTTCACCCTCCTTCTGGGCCACTCCTCGCACCTGACGTATCTAGCTCTCTCCTGGTAACACCGTCCGATGAACTTTTGGGCGGGTTTGAGCAGCGTCCTGTAGAGATGAGACGGATGATTCTCCTGTGAAGTGGGACTGGTGGTTGTACTGCAGATAGATACCTGACATCATGGAGACCCAGCAGAGTCCAGGCCTGGGATACAATCCTTCTATTATTTAATGGAAACTCCATGGATGTGCAGGAATGTGCCATGGGAGCAGTGGGGACTACAGTTTCCTGCAGAGTTGGGACGTTTGCTGTTGGCCCATGAAATGGTTTATTTTCCGTACCAGCCAGTGGGGAATTTGGCAATGGATAACATGGTGGTGTGGAAGCTTTTGTCCTGGATGGCAGGGTTGTGGTAAGAATAGGGCCAGCAGAGTGTGACTAATTCCCATCAGTGGGTATTTTTCCTCTTTCTCTGTAAGTTGAAGCCTCCATTCAATGATTTGGATGAAGGGATTCAAAGTAACATTAGCAAATTTGCAGATGACACAAAGCTGGGTGCCAGTGTGAACTGTGAGGAGGATGCTACAGAGCTCGAAATTAGAGCTTGCCCGGGTGCCACTGACCACTCAAAGCGCCGCCGGGCAACCTAAACACCGAGTCATTTTGCCCGGCTTGGCAACCAGATACTGGTTTGTACCGAAGATAGACGCAAAAAACTGGAGTAAAACCGCGGGTCAGGCAGCATCTCTGGAGAAAAGGAACGCGATGTTTTGTGTCGGCGGTGACGGCTGTATTGCGGGGCAAAGATACTTGGTGCGGGGTGAGGAAGGGTCGGAGCGAATGACGGGCTTCGCACAGCAGCAGCGGCTCCATCTCGGCTTCCGCCCGCCCTGATAAGGGCCTCTGCTTGTAAACCCGCTAACGGCGATAACCGCTTTCAAAACAAACCCTTCCGCACGCCGAGGCCGGGAGGGAGGGAGGGGGAGGCCTCGGCGTGCGGGAGGGTTTGTTTTGAAAGCGGTTATCGCCGTTAGCGGGTTTACAAGCAGAGGCCCTTATCAGGGCGGGCGGGGGGGCGGGAGGAGGCCGAGATGGAGCCGGAGATAGTGCCGCTGTTCGCGGCCGCTGCTGCCGTTGCTCGGGGCCCGTCATTCGCTCCGACTCGTCTGAAGCAGCTGCATCAAAGATCTTATAGCTATAGGATCTCTGAGCTGCACCGCTCGGCCCCGCACCTTGCTGTTGGCTGGCGGAGGAGGGAGGCGGTGGCGAGGAGTTCCCAACGGCCAAGGCAGCGGGGCGATGTTGTCCGAGGAGCGCTGACCTTCCTTCCTCCCCACCTCGCCCCCCTTTCCCCCTCTCCCTCTCTCTTGTACGCCCCCTCCACCCCCTTATCCTGGGACCCCTCCACTCCATCCCGCACTGATCCCTATTCCCGCATCTATTCGGTCCTCACTAACATCCCTTGTGCTCCCCTCCACATCTACCCCCCCCCCATCTATTCATCCTGCGCTGATCACCCTATCCACCTCGCATTGATTCTCCTGCCACCCCCCCCATCCATCCTACACTGGTTCCCCAATTCACCCTGTACTTACCCCTTTCCCATCCATCCTGCACTTCTCCATCCATCCTGTACTAATCCACGCATTCATCCCGTACTGACCCACCCTCCATTTACCCTGCACCTTCCCCTCATTCATCCTGCACACCCTCCGATCCACACTGTACTGACCCCCCCATTCATCCTGCGCTGATATCCCCCCCATCCATCCTGTACTGATCCCCCCATTCAAGAAGAATGGGAGGAACAGTCTGAAGAAGGGTCTCGACCCGAAACGTTGCCTATTTCCTTCGCTCCATAGATGCTGCCTCACCCGCTGAGTTTCTCCAGCACTTTTGTCTACCCCCATCCAACCCGTACTGAACCCCCCCATTCAACACCACTGACATCCCCGGTGCTCTCCCCTCACAATTTTACCTACTCCAACCAACACGTACTAATTCACCTGCCTCAATCCATCCATTCTGCACCGAATGCCTTCTAATCCCCCACCCCCGCCATCTATCCACCCTGCACTGATACACACACCCCCCCTCCCTGACCCTATTGTGCTGGAACTGCTTCAGAGCGTACATTGACTATGTTCGATAACGGAATGCAATCAAATGTGTTTTAATTCCCAATGTTATTATTTGTTTTAATCCATAAAGATGGATTAATTAAATTGTGAACGCGTGAAACATTAAAACCGCAGTGTTCGATTGTCACTGCTGCCGTTGACACGTTATTACAGAATTCATTTTAGCGGCAAATCAATGCTCTTAATATGGAGTATCAGTACTGCAGTTATTTAATGAGCAACATTCATAACTATACGTAAGCATATATGTTACCATGGTCCAGGATTTATTGACACAGGTTGATCATACGCTGAATAATCCAACCACATTTTTGTTTGGAAGTGGAAAGAACTAATAGAAATTGCATTAATTGCAATGTGTAAAAAGAGTTGAGATACTGTCTTATTATTTTGCTGCATGTCATTGTGGGATATATCATGTCTTGATTGGTGAATATGTTTAGTTTGTGACTTTATTTGAAGCAGAAATATGTGAATGCTTCATTGAGTATAATTCCGACTGGTAACTACGCACTTCGTCCTAACACATTATCGCACGCGTCCTGCAAGCCATCGTAAATGACCACCTAAACTGTCATTTGGCAACCTAAAAAGCTGCCTAGGTTACCCGGCTGGCAACAGGGAAAAAAAGTTAAGCGAGAGCCCTGTGCTATGAGAATGCAGGGTGACTTGGACAGGTTGGGGGGAGTGGGCAGATGCATGGCAGATGAAGTTTAATGCGGAAAAATGTGAGGTTTTACTTCGGAGTCACGTGAGTGACTACGTGAAGAGCCCGTCAGCACACATGCGCGTCATTACGTCTAAGCATGTGCAACGACTGGCTGGTTGGCGCGTCGCTCCACCAGCGGTAGGTTTTGAAAGACCTCCAGGTAAGTTGTTGAACTTAGCCTGTGGTCGTTTCTTCCGTTCTTGTTGCAGCTTCGAGAACGGACAAGCATGGATAAGGGTGAAGTCTTGACGGGCCGCAGGGAGAACCGCTTCGGAAGACCGCGGGAGTGCGGTCAGCGGGCGGCAGTCCATTTCACCATTGCGGTCGCTGACACAGCCAGCGACTTTGGGCTCGGTGCCCATGGAGATCACTGTGGCTACCCCGCGGGGCGGGAAAGCCAAGTGCAAGTCCAACAGGCCGGTTGTCTCGGATAAGTCCGGCCGGGAGTGATCGCCTCCTCCAGCGGGGAGCGTTGTAGGACGCCTTTCCCGAGTGGAGCATCTTATGGAGAAGATGCTCCAACATGATATGCTCCATGGTCGGGAGTCATATCAGAGCGGGTCTCGGGGTCCCGCAGCAGCGCCTGGTGCAGGGCTGCACTATGGGGTTCCTAATTCACCCAGTAAAATCCAGGTTGACACCATCCAGAGTTATGGATTATTTGGGATTTACTATTAAGTCCAATCACCTGTCTGTGACTTTGCCTGAGGGCAAGAGATTGAAGTTAATAGAAGCCTGCAGTTATCTTATTGCACAGCAGCTGCCTTCAATTCGGCAAGTGGCCAACTTAATTGGGAAATTGGTGGCTTCCTTTCCAGCAGCTAAATATGGACCTTTGCACTATCAGCAAATACAAAGAGCAAAGGTGCAGGCATTCAAACATAATTCGGGCCACTTTGACGGGGCTATGCAATTACCGGCTGAAGTTATTGCCGAGCTGCAGTGGTGGGAAGCCAATATTTTGCATTGTTCTGGCAATATTTAGATCGAAAGTCCTTCTGTTGTTTTACAGACTGATGCCATTGCTCTGGGATGGGGTGCCACCAGGGTTTGATTTCAGATCTGCAGCATCGGTGGGTTTGATTTTAGACCTGCAACATCTGTTGGTATGATTTTAGACCTGCAACATCTGTGGGTTTGGTTTCAGACCTGCAGTATCTGCGGGTCTTTATTCCATATTTGTAGGATTTGTGGGTCTTTATTTCAGATTTGCAGCATCTGTGGGTTTGATTTCAGATCTTGCGGCAGCAAGCAAGAATTTCATTGTCTTATCTCGGACACACGACAATAAAACTCTCTTGACTTGACTCTCGAGATTTGCAGCATCTCCGGGTTTAATTTCGTACCTGCAGCATCTGCGGGTCTTTATTTCAGATTTGCAGCATCTGCGGGTCTTTGCTTCAGATTTGCATCATCTGCTGGTCTTTATTTCAGATTTGCGGCATCTGCCGGTCTTTATTTCAGATTTCCAGCATCTGCTGGTCTTTATTTCCGGTTTGCAGCATCTACGGGTTTGATTAAGAAAGAACTGCAAATGCTGGAATTATCGAAGGTAGACAAAAATGCTGGGGAAACTCAGCGGGTGAGGCAGCATCTATGGAGCAAGGAATAAGTGACGTTTCGGGTTGACACCCTTCTTCAGAGTGATGTGGGGGTGGGTGGCGGAAAGTAGAAAGGAAGAGGCGGAGACAGTAGGCTGTGGGAGAGCTGGGAAGGGGAGGGGAAGGAAGGAGAAAGCAAGGACTACCTGAAATTGGAGAAGTCAATGGTCATACGGCTGGGGTGTAAACTACCTAAGAGAAATATGAGGTGCTGCTGCTCCAATTTGCGGTGGGACTCACTCTGGCCATGGAGGAGACCAAGGACAGAAATATCCCACCGCTGGCCACATCTTCCAATCTCCTCCCTTTCGGCTTTCCGCAGAAGCCGCTCCCTCCGTACCTCCCTGGTCAATTCGTCCCTTCCCACCGAAACCACCACCTCCCCTGGTACTTTCCATTGCAACCGCAGGAAATTCTACACTTGTCGCTTTACCTCCCCCCTCGATTCCATCCAAGGACCAAAGCAGTCTTACCAGGTGAGGCAGAGGTTTACTTGCAGTGCTGCCAACATGTCCTCCCTCCCATTGGTACGGAGCTTTTGCATGTTTCAGCTTGAAATTGTGCAATCTGGTGCATTCTGTAGCGAGTCTATTAGCACACTTGTATGCAATATTTATGCTTTAAATTGGTTTAGCTATGAATAAGGCTAAATTACATTCCTAATTGCCTTGACTCTGGATGCACACTTGGCATTGCTCCTAGCCCCTCTGCACTGACCATATATCTGGCCCACACATAAAGCCCCATATCTGACCCGCTGGACTTAACCTCTTCAAGTCCACAGGTGCTTATCTAATGCGGTAACCTTTTATGGGGCACTTCACGGACCTAATTTTGTATAACAAAATTTGCTACATCCATTGGCTTCCTTGATATCTAACATGCTAGTTACTTTGTCAAAGAAGTCATCAATTGGTTGAACACAATTTCTCATCCATAAAATTATACTCACTCAGCTGTATGGGGTGCCACTGACACCGTTTCTAGCTGCAGTGGCAGATGGAATGTGAATGAACTATCTTTTCTGCAGGTGCATGGTATTAACTATTTGGAGTTGCTCGCAGCCCTCTATGGTCTGAAGGCTTATTGTTGGCACATGCACCATCTGCATGTTCAGTTACAGATAGATAACACCACAGCGGTGGCATACATAAATCACATGGGTGGAATCAGATCAGTATCCTGTGCCTCAGTTGGCACTGGTGCATCATTCGAAATATTTGGGTTTCGGCTACCTACCTCCCAGGTAGGTTCAACACGGTGGCGGACACCAGGTCACGTAAATTCAATGACAACACAGAATGGATGTTGAATCATAGAGTGTTTAAGGATATTGTTTCTAGGTATGGAACACCGGATATGGATTTGTTCGCTTCAAGATTAAATCATCAGTTACCGAAGTATGTTGCATGGGAACCAGACCCAGGGGCAGTAGCGGTAGACGTGTTCTCGCTACATTGGGGTGGAATGTTTTTCTATGCATTCCCCCCATTCTGCCTTGTCAGTCGATGTCTGCATAAAATTCAGCAGGACTCTGCCTCCGGCGTTCTGGTAGTCCCTGACTGGCCCACTCAGCCATGGTATCCTCTTATCCTGGGCATGGTTGTAGAACCTGTCATGACGGTTCCCAAAAGCAGGTCTCTGCTAACTCATCCTATTTCTGGTGAAGTACATCCTCTGCATGATCGGCTGAACTTATTGATTTGCAGGTTTTGAGAAGACCTTTCCTCGGACTGGGACTAGCTGATCGTATGGTGGATGTGTTAACTGCGGCCTGGAGAAACAGTACCCCAAAACAGTATGCCTCATACATAAGGAAATGGAAGTGTTCTGTGCGCAGTCCGATATCTCGTATGATGCAGCGCAAATTACGGATGTTTTGGAGTTCCTCTCGAAATTGCATTTCGATGAGAAATTAAGCTATAGTTTTCTAAATTGTGCCAGAAGTGCGCTGTCGTCATACTTTCTGCCGAGTTCAGAACACCAGTCTGTGGGGTCTCACCCTTTAGTATCGAGGTTCATGAACCCTCCTAGGCCCAGATACACTGACATTTGGGATGTAGGGGTGGTCCTAACTCTACTTCGCTCATGGTCTCCAGTTACATCTACTCCGGCTCACGCACAAGGTGGCCATGCTCATGACTTTAGTGTCAGCTCAAAGGGTCCAGTCGTTGCAGAAGCTACGTCTGGACAGGATGCTCACCTCTGCCAGTGGTATCACCTTTTATGTGTATGACCCTATTAAACAGAGTAGACCAGGTACCTCGGGTCTTAAGTTACAGTTCATGGCATACCCTTTGAATCCCAAATTAT
This sequence comes from Malacoraja senta, assembly GCA_038087875.1. Taxonomy (NCBI): domain Eukaryota; kingdom Metazoa; phylum Chordata; class Chondrichthyes; order Rajiformes; family Rajidae; genus Malacoraja; species Malacoraja senta. The sequence goes on along the minus strand of JAXLNO010001890.1, from coordinate 20,797 downwards.
GTGTAGTTGCTCATCTCCAGCAATACATCAAGATCACCAAGGGGCTTAGGGGGTCTGAGTTAGCATTATTGGTCAGCCTTAAGCAACCGCATAAGATGGTTTCAGCTCAGACCATTTCCAGGTGGCTGAAACAGGTTCTGGCAGATGCTGGGATTGATACTGAAATGTTTAAATCTCATTCCACCAGGGCTGCAGCTACGTCTGCAGCGAGGGTCATGGGCGTCCCACTCGACCAGATTTTATCGGCCGCAGGATGGTCCTCAGAACGCACGTTTCAGACGTTCTATAACAAACCCTTAGCCAGCCAGAGCGTGTTTGCGAACTCAGTTTTAAGTTCGGGTTTATAGTCCCTCTCGGGTAGAGGTGACTATTGTTGTTTTCTTTGTACATTAAATTGTCAACTTGTTTCATTTATGTCATGACTGAACGGTCTTTTTTTGTCCACTCTCCATTGGTCAACTATACAGTGTGTGACGCATGGACTCGTTCCACGGCATGAAGTCACAGAGCTTTAAAATCTTCACGTGACTCCGAAGTAAAATAGTAAGATTAAACGAGAACTTACCAGTTTGAAGTTTGATCTTTATTTTATGAGGAGTTACGATGAGGGATTACGTGCCCTCCGCTCCCAACCCCTCCTCATAAAAGCCAGCTGGTAGTTCTAGTTTCTCGAATCTTACTATTCTCAGGTCAATGTTTGCTGTCTGTGACTCCACACCGTTGCTTTGAAGGTTGACGCGCATGCGGGGTGATGGGCTCTTCACGTAATCCCTCATCGTAACTCCTCATAAAATAAAGATCAAAGTTCAAACTGGTAAGTTCTCGTTTAATCTTACTATTATCCACTTTGGTAGCAAAAACAGAAAGGCAGATTACTATCTAAATGGCGTCAAGTTGGGAAAAGGGGAGATACAACGGGATCTGGTGGTCCTTGTACATCAGTCTATGAAAGTAAGCATGCAGGTACAGCAGGCAGTGAAGAAAGCGAATGGCATGTTGGCCTTTATAACAAGAGGAATCGAATATAGGAGCAAAGAGGTCCTTCTGCAGTTGTATAGAGCCCTAGTGAGACCACACCTGGAGAATTGTGTGCAGTTTTGGTCCCCTAATTTGAGGAAGGACATTCTTGCTATCGAGGGAGTGCAGCGTAGTTTTACAAGGTTAATTCCCGGGATGGCGGGACTGTCATATGCTGAGAGAATTGAGCAGCTGGGCTTGTATACTCTGGAGTTTAGAAGGATGAGAGGGAATCTCATTGAAACATATAAAATTGTTAAGGGCTTGGACACGCTAGAGGCAGGAAACGTGTTCCCGATGTGGGGGGAGTCCAGAACCAGGGGCCACAGTTTAAGAATAAGGAGTAAGCCATTTAGAACGGAGACGAGGAAACACTTTTTCTCACAGAGCGTGGTGTGTCTGTGGAATTCTCTGCCTCTAGAGGGCGGTGGAGGCAGGCTCTCTGGATGCTTTCAAGAGAGAACTAGATAGGGCTCTTAAAAATAGCGGAGTCAGGGGATATCGGGAGAAGGCAGGAACGGGTACTGATTGGGGATGATCAGCCATGATCACATTGAATGGCGGTGCTGGCTCGAAGGGCCAAATGGCCTAATTCTGCACCTATTGTCTAGTGTCAAACAGGTGAGGTGTGGATGTGGGGACTGGCCGTGTTTGGTCTGGAATACTGATACGGTAATCAGGGGGTTTGAAAGCTTCCGGGATCTGGCACAAATGATGAATTGCTGCCTTGGATAGATCAGACAAAGTCTTATGGATGGCAGGGCAGACATGAAGAGCTTGGTGGTCTACTTCTGCTTTTATTTTTTGTTAATTTGCAGGGGTATATCTTGTTTGGATGGGGTGTTTTCCACATATAATGCTGTTTGTTGGTTCACAAGACAATGTCTTCCTTCACATTCAATTGACATCTGATGGTTCTGTTAATATTGTTTATTGCAGAGTTACAGAGTTTGTGAACGTCTGTCGACATCATGGCTGAAGGTGGTAACTGGGGAGGTGATTCAGTGGCCTCTACATCAAAGAAACAAAAAGGTTTGTGAGCCTTCTGTGACATATATATGTTGCCCTGACAGTGGGTGTGCACCTGATGCAAGAAACGAGGTTCACACAGAAGTGGGAATAGGGAAGGGGGTGAGCCCAGAGAGGTGACATCTACAGGGACAACACTGTCACAGGTGGGCGGATGCAGGAATTGTCTGATAAATCAGCACTCTTTTTGGAAACAAATGATCTGAGTTGTCGCAAAAGTTAAGTCAGAATATCAGAGTCCAGAATCAGATTGTGCGCATTAATGAGCCTTTGACCCGTATCCCACCTGTCATTTTCTCTACACTAATCCTAGGTATGTTACAAAACTTACCTTCAGTCGCGCTGTAATTCTGCCACTGGCCGTGTGCGCGATTTTGGCGCCTTTAAGGGGGGGCGGGGTTAAAACGCGGTTTTTTCCTCCCTTGTCCTGGTTAATATTTCGTTGGAGTACAAGCGTTGGCTGAAGAATCGTTCCTAGTGGCGATTTGTGTATTTTTTATTTTTATTAAATCGTCAATGTCAGCGCCAGAGTAATTTTAAAAGCAGCTCCTGAAGCGTCAACGCCGATAACGGGGACGGATTTCACACACGGGACAGGTAAACGAAAGTGGTTTCTTTAAATGTATAAAAGTGCTTCTTAAGAAGCCTTTAATTCACATGTTTTCATGGGACACGGTGATTTTATTCCCCGAATTAACGGCAGTATTTTTCATGCCAATACGAGGTTAAATTCACCGCAAATCAACGTTCCAAATGATCGTGTTCCAGAAATCCTCACTCACAAGATGATTTAAATGCCCATTAATTTACAGGTATTAAACATTCAATTCCTTCCATTAGGCCTATAAATTCATGAAAATGAGTTTTAAAAATTATGTTATATTGTGAATTCTTGTGTGAATGTTATTTGGACACTTAGGCTATTTAAAAATGTTAATCTATTCTTAAGAAATTGATAGATGTTTAGATCTAGTAATTGAATTTTGTAATTAGCTACAATTAGGTAACTAACTAATTATATGCTTTAATTTCATGTCTGCTAAGTAAGATTGTTTCATATTTGTTTCAAAATGCTTCAATCTATAATAACTGAAAATTTATTTCAGTTATCTTAATTTTTAAGAAAGTTATGGGCTTTTAACTGTCCTCGATCACAGCTTTTGTGTTAAGTCAATGGAAAAGCAATAGGGAACAAGATGCTAATTTCCGAGTATGAAAATGGCCATAACTTCTTTAATACTGAAGATATGAAAGTGAATTAGGTGTCAAATTAAACTTATTTTTATGCTTTATTTGATGGGATAAATTGCAGACTTTATTTTTAAAATCTCAAAATTTTGTAACATTGCTACTAATCCCATTTCTGACCACATGGTCTGTCGTCTACTATCGATTTACAGTTCGAATGGACATCCAGTTGCTCCTACAATGTTGTGACAGTGTACCTGCCTCCAACACCACCTCAGGCAGTGTGTCCCAGACTGCAGCCATCACTGCTGAAAGATTCATCCTGAAAGATCATCCTCTGAACCTCATGGTCTCTGCATTAAATCAATGCCCCCTGGTGTTAACCACCTCTACTATGGAGAGAACTATATTTTCTATTGACCCTACTTTTCTCATAGTATTCTGTACCTCTATTAGATCACTGCATGTCTGGCCCAGCTTCAAGAACGACGACTTAAATCACTCCAGTCTCTGCTGATACTTGAAATATTCATTTCTAAGCACAGCCTTGCGAATGCAGCACCGGAGACCCGGGTTCGATCCTGACTCCGGGTGCTGTCTGTACAGAGTTTGTACGTTCTCCCCGTGGCATGCGTGGGTTTTCGCCAAGATCTTCGCTTTCCTCCCACACTCGAAAGACGTACATGTATGTAGGTTAATTGACTTGGTAAATGTAAAATTCGTCCCCAGCAGTTCTAGGATCGTGTTAATGTGCGGGGATTGCTGGTAGGCACGGACCCGGTGGGCCGGAAAGGGCCTGTTTCCATGCTGTATCTCTAACTAAACTTTTTTTTAAATTGGTAACAAGGCCTCCCTGCACTTGCATTCTGTGCTGCAGCTGATGTCAAGAATGCTAAATTTTGTCTTCGTGTGTGCTGCTGACTTTAGGGTTCTCAGGGGTCTCTAGACCCTTGCAATTCATGTTGGATATCCTGGCTTTATTTATCCCCCCAGCAAGCATCCTTTCCCTTATCAGGATTAAATTTGAAATATAATTTCTACGCCTAACACGTTGACTAATCATCTACAAATACTGGTTCAAATCCACTTGCGGCGATAGAAATGTATGGTCAAGTGATCACTATTTTGGCAGATAACTGAAAGGCCAAAATCAGGAATACTTGGAACAAAATTATCAGATTATCTCAAAGTAAGAAGCATCCAAATTTTACATTGCTTATCTGGAGATATCATAGCACCAGATTCAAGGGCAGCTTCTTCCACGCTCTTATCGAATTAGTGAACGAACCGCTCAGAAGCTAGGGATGTATTCCTGTTCTCCCAATTTACCGTTTTACCTACTTACGTCTACCCCATCAATAACATTGCACTTTCTCTAAGGAACTGCTGCGCTGCAATGCTGCAAACTACATTCTGTACTCTGTATCTCCACCTTTATTCCATCTGTTCTTGAGTTTCAACTGATTGTATCTGTGTGTGGTATATCTGATCTGTTTGGATTACATGCAAAACCAAGCTTTTCACAGTACTTCAGTACATGTGGCGTTAATGCACGTACAGTTAAAATGAATGCACGACTGAAGAGTTGGTGCAGGGGTCAGAGATTCAGATATTAGGACAATTTGGATCTTTTCAGGGATAGAAGTGGCCTGAACTGGAAGGAGACTAACATCCTGGTGGGCAGTTTTGAAAGTGCTGTAAATGAGGGTTTATGCTGATTGGCTGGGGGACATATTCCAAAGTAGTTTTCAGACAGTTTGAACTGAGATGACAGTGGATGAGCACTTTGTGACCAATAACGACAATTTAATTAGCTTTGAAACCCAGTGGAGTTGGGACCCAAAGCCAAATTTTATGTCAGCCTTACCGTATCTACCATATCTTTATATCTAAATAAATCTTCTCTAATCTCCGAACTTATCTACCATTTACTTATGTTAACAATTATTACGTTTTCTTCCCCTTCCATACTAATCTGCCTTTGGTTGGAAGGGGTTAACCCGATTCAGGCACCTGGCTATTTGCCAAGATTCTGAATCTCCTCATCTCCTTCCACACAAAATTTGAACTACAGCTTATCATAATTTCTAAATAAATTTGTTAGTCTGTTGTAAATCTATTTACTTATATTTAGCCCCCCTCCTCCCTTACCCGGGGGGGGGGGGTCAATCCTTATAATGTATTATTACAATTTATCAATTAAGCAATTCAATTTTAAATCAATTACTATTACTGTTAGTGTGTTAATTTCAATAACTTTAATTACTATTACTATATTAGTTCGGATGAACTTTGAGATCCGCACTCTTCTGAAGTCCAGACACCGGGCATTCATGTCTGATGATACAGTGGCCTACAAGAAGTCCAGATACGACCTTGGTAAGGCCATCAAAAAGGCCAAAAGGGACTTCTGCTCCAAACTGGAGGAAGAGACAGATGTTCGGCGGCTGTGGCAGGGCCTGAATGCAATCACCTCTAACAAGGCGAAATCAGGAGGCAGCTCGAATGTCGGCGTAACATCACTCCCTGATGAGCTAAATGCGTTTTACGCACGCTTTGATAGGGAGAACACCGATGTGCCTTGCCGAGCCCCCATTCGCTGTGATGGTATTTCAGTCTCAGTCACAGCGGCCGACGTCAGGAAATCCTTCAGAGGGGTGAACCCTCGAAAAGCGCCTGGACCTGATGGTATACCTGGTCGTGTTCTATAAACCTGTGCGGACCAACTGGCTGGAGTTTTTACGGACATTTTCAACCTCTCACTTCTGAGGTCTGAGGTTCCCACCTGCTTCAAAAGGGCATCAATTATAAAAGTGCCCAAGAAGAGTAAGGTGACGTGCCTCAATGACCGTCGACCTATGGCACTAACGCCTGTTGTGATGAAGTGCTTTGAGAGGTTGATCATGACGCAGATCAACTCCTACCTCGACAAAAACTTGGACCCACTGCAGTTCGCTTACCGCCACAACAGATCAACGGTGGATGCGATCTCGCTGGCCCTCCACTCCGCTCTGGAACACTTGGACAACAGAAACTCATATGTCAGGCTGTTATTCATCGATTACAGCTCGGCATTTAACACAATCATCCCCTCCAAGCTGGTTACCAAACTCGCAGAACCGGGTCTCTGCGCATCCATCTGCAATTGGATCCTCGACTTCCTCACTGTCAGACCACAGACTGTTCGTATTGGTGGAAATTGGTGGAACTCGATAACAATTCGCACGGGAGCACCTCAAGGCTGGGTGCTCAGCCCCCTGCTGTACTCACTCTATACTCATGACTGCGCAGCCGGACGTAGTGCGAACTCCATCATCAAGTTCGCTGACGACACCACTGTTGTGGGACGTATCACTGATGGGGATGAGTCAGAGTATAGAAGAGAGATCGAGCAACTGTCCATATGGTGCCAGCACAATAACCTGGCCCTCAACCCCAGCAAAACCAAGGAACTGATTGTGGACTTTGGAAGGAGTAGAATGGGGACCCACAGTCCCGTTTATATCAACGGGTCGATGGTTGAAAGGGTCAAGAGCTTCAAATTCCTGGGCGTGCACATCTCTGAAGATCTTTCCTCGTCCGAGAACACTGATGCCATTATTACGAAAGCACATCAGCACCTCTACTTCCTGAGAAGATTACGGAGAGTCGGTTTGTCAAGGAGGACTCTCTCTAACTTGTACAGGTGCACAGTAGAGAGCATGCTGACCGGTTGCATCGTGGCTTGGTTCGGCAACTTGAGCGCCCTGGAGAGGAAAAGACTACAAAAAGTAGTAAACACTGCCCAGTCCATCATCGGCTCTGACCTCCCTTCCATCGAGGGGATCTATCACAGTCGCTGCCTCAAAGGCTGGCAGTATCATCAAGGACCCACACCATCCTGGCCACACACTCATCTCCCTACTACCTTCAGGTAGAAGGTACAGGTGCCTGAAGACGGCAACGACCAGGTTCAGGAACAGCTACTTCCCCACAGCCATCAGGCTATTAAACCTGGCTCGGACATAACACTGAACTTTATTAGCCAATACTGTTATTTGCACTTTATCAGTATATTGATTCATGTGTGTATATATTTATAGAATGCCTTGTAGTCAATACCTACTATGTTCTGTTGTGCTGAAGCAAAGCAAGAAAGTCATTGTCCTATCAGGGACACATGACAATAAACTCACTTGACTTGAGTTCAGTAGTTTTTGTGTTAGTATGGAATTAGTGTAGGGATAAAATTTTAACAGTCTTTCGTTCAGGAATTTTTTTTCCATCCATCTTCGTTAGGTTGCTCATTCAGCCACGCCCTTGTTATTCCATCTTTCGCTCATGTTGGACCCGAATTTGTCCTTGAGGAGATAAGAGAGTCTAGACAGCCGCACATGGAGAAGCTGCGCCATCTTAATCCTTTAAAAAAAAAATTTAAAAAGTTATTTCTATCGACCTTCCCTCAGCCGTTGTCTGTAAAATAAAAACCTTGTCTTGAGGGTGTGATGTTTTACTTAAGCCTCTATTTCTTTTACGATGTCTTGAGCGTATTTGTAAGCAGCTTCTGGATCATTCAATTTGCGTTCGGTACCATTATAAGTAATGATCATCTTAGCTAGATAAATTATTCCATATCTGATGTCCCTGTGCCCTTTCAAGATCTGTTGTGTATTTTTAAGATGTCCCTTTTGTAAGATTATTCAAGGGGACGGAGCTAAATGTAGATTAACAACTACGGAAGTCATTAATTGTGTAACTACCACCATTAGGTGGATAATTGGTCAGTGTCGTCATTTTTAGACACTGTAACCTCATTTTTTTATTTTTTTTTTAAAGACACAATAATGTACACTTTTTTGTTTCTTTACTTAAGGACAATTTTGAGAGGGATGTAATAACTGAATTTAATATTGCAAATGCTCGCCCAACAGCCAGAGACCTAAGGTATTGCTTGCACCACATGTTTAAAAGGTATTAAATAATTCAAAATGCAAGACGATAAACAAAAGAAATTTGGAGGAATCACATTCTGCAGTTGGAATATTAGGGGTGCTAATGAACCAATTAAAAGGGGGGAGATTTTTGCACAATTGAAGTCACTCAATACGGACATAATATTTCTACAAGAAACTCACTTGAAACTGCAAGCTCAAGCCAGATTGAAGGCAAACTGGATAGGCCAAACATACCAATCTTCATATATTTGCAAAGCTAGAGGCACAGCAATTATTATTCGAAAAGGTATACCATTTAAATCGAAGAATATCATGACAGATAAGGAAGGGAGATACCTTATAGTTACCGGAGAGATTCATGCTACCCCAATTACGTTGGTAAATATTTATGCGCCTAATTTTGATAATCCTCAATTTTTTAATAAAATTCTGAATATAATTACAGTTCAATTATCAAAATGTGATAATTGGGGGAGATTTTAACTGTTTTAGATCCATATTTGGATAAGTCTTCACAACAGAGTAGGGGCAACACAACATTTAAAACCAGGGAAATCTTAAATACTTACATAAAAAATACAAATATAACAGATGTTTGGAGGATCGCTAACCCTGTCGGAAGGGAATACTCGTTTTATTCAATGGTACACAAAACATATTCACGTATCGACTATTTCTTAGTGGATACAAAACTAATTCCCTATACAACGAATCCAAAATATCATAATAGTATAATTTCTGATCACTCCCCGTTAACTTTTTTTTTTTAAATTAGAAGGAATGCCTTCTAATGAATCGTTTTGGAGGTTTAATCCTCAAATCTTAAATGACCCACAAGGGGAAATATATTTAAAACAACAGATGGAACTTTTTTTAAAGAATAATGACACCCCAGATACCTCACCAGTTCTACTATGGGAATCATTCAAAGCAGTTATTAGAGGATCTATAATCTCATACCAAGCTTTTTTAAATAAAAGGAATAAGAAAGAACAAAGGCAGTTAGAAGAACGAATTAGAGAATTGGAATTAGATAATGCTAAAGAGCCTACTATAGACAAACATAATAAAATAACAATAATTAAATTTAAATTAAACAAAATATTATCAGCAAATGTTATAAGATTATTTCAAATCACAAAACAGGAAAATTTTGAATTTGGGGATAAACCACAGAAGCTTCTGGCTCGACAACTGAAAAAACGGGAAAAGGACCACACGATTTTAAAGATTAAATCAGATAAAGGAGAATTGTTAACACTACCTAAGGATATTAATAAAAGATTTGCTCAATTTTATCAAAATTTATATACATCTAAAGCGGTAGCAGATAGTACCAAAGTTAGAGAGTTCCTGGATAATTGTAATCTCCCAAAACTCAATGTGAGTGAACAAGAGGAATTAGGTGCACATGTCTCAACTAAGGAAATAGAAGAAACAATAAATACATTAAAGAATGGAAAAACACCAGGACCAGATGGTTTTAGTAATGAATTTTATAAAAGATTTTACGAGATAATTACACCACGACTTCATAAAATGTATACATATGCTTTTAAAGAACATATACTTCCAGAAACATTGGCGGAGTCAACGATTACACCTATACCCAAAAAAGGTAAAGATTTAGAAGATCCGGGTTCTTATAGAGCTATTGCGCTGTTAAATACAGATAAAAAAATATTAGCGAAAACATTAGCTAGAAGGCTAAGTAACTATGTTAGTAAATTACTAAATCCGGATCAAACAGGGTTTATACCCAAGAGATACTCAAGCAATAACCTGAGACGTCTGTTTAATATAATGCACTCACGTAAAACCGAATAGCAAGACTTATCAGTTATATCACTGGACGCAGAAAAAGCATTTGATCAAGTGGAATGGGATTATATGGTTAAAGTATTGCAAACATTTCAAGTGGGAGAGAATTTTATCGCTTTGGTAAAATTATTATATGATAGGCCTACGGCCAGAATATTAACTAATAATATTTTGTCCTCGAAATTTCAGTTATCAAGGGGAAATAGACAGGGGTGTTCATTATCACCTCTGCTATTTGCTCTTGTAATAGAACCGTTAGCGGAAAGTATTAGGATACATCCGAACATTCATGGGTACAATACAAAATATTCAAATAATAAGATATCTTTATATGCAGATGATGTACTACTATATATTACAAAATCACAAACTAGTATACCAAATATATTAAATTTAATTGAGGAATTTGGATCCTTTTCAGGATATAGAATAAATTGGAATTAAAGTGAAATTATGCCGATTAAACCTCAAGAATCGACACACCTGTTAAAATTCCCTTTTAAAATCGCTCCAGAAAAATTTAAATATTTGGGAATTGAAATTACTAGAAAATATAAATCTCTATTTAATGCAAACTATATGCCCTTACTCAATAAACTAAACACACTGATTAAATTCTGGAAAACCCTCTTATAGGCCGAATAAATGCTATAAAAATGAACTTTTTACCACAAATTTTATATCTATTTACCCAAATTTTTTTTTAATTGGATGCTGATATTACAACCTTTATATGGGACTATAAATCCCACAGAATCCAAAGAAAACATTTGTGTAAATCTAAGGAATTTGGCAGATTATCACTCCACAATTTTTTATATTATTATTGGGCCACAAATGTCAAAAATATGATTCACCTGTTGTTGGACAACTCGGCCCAGCAGGTGGACTGGATAGTAATGGAGAGAGAGGACTGTTCCCCTTTTAACATAGGAGCGATCCTTCTCTCACCAACAAAAATGAAGAATACAATATATAGTAAAAATCCAATTATTCATAGTACAATTAGAATTTGGAAACAAATAAAATTAACGTTAAAATTAAGAAATCTATCACTTCTTTCACCTATAATGTACAACCCTTTGTTTATACCTTCTATGATAGATAGAGCTTTTATAAATTGGGAAAGAGTAGGAATTAAAACGTTTGGAGATATGTATGATAATGGAAGTTTTTTAACATTTCACCAATTACAACTTAAATACAACTTGAATAGTAATCAATATTTCAAATATTTTCAACTACGTGACTATTTGAAAAAGTATACACGAGAATATCAAATATGTTTCCTGACCTATTAGATGGGATAATGAATATAAAAGCGGAATCAGCTAATTTAATATCAAACCTATATAATTCCATTTTAAATATAGAAATTCCATCATCGGACGGGATTAGAAGAGAATGGGAACAGGAACTAGCTATAAAAATCTCGGAAGAGAGTTGGGATAAACATCTATTATATGTGCAGAAATGTTCGATTAACGTAAGACATACGTTTAAAATTTTACATAGATTATATTATTCAAAAGCTAAATTAAGTAAATTTTACCCAAATACCTCTGCCAACTGTGATAAATGCCTAATCCAAGAATCAACTATAGCACATTCTTTTGCTTTTTGTATAAAATTTCAAAAATGTTGAAATTAAATTTTTGAAATTTTCACTAAATTATTTAAAATAAAACTGAAACCGAATGCAGAATTGATTATTTTTGGAACAATAGAAGCAAGTTTGACTTCGTTTCAAAGAAGTTTTCTTAATTTTGGCTTAATAACGGCAAAAAAACTGATACTGAAATTTTGGAAAATGTTCCTACGCCAACAATAAAAATGTGTACTTCTAATATGTTGGAATTGTTACATCTAGAAGATATGAGATTCCTCCTAGCAGGTAAACAAGACCAATTCCAAAAGATTTGGCTCCATATATCGACCTATTACAAACATAGGGTGCAACAAAATGTTGATAATAAATGGTTTTAGGACCTGGCGAGGGGTGAGTAAAGATAAGAAGTAGGTACATCCCTTTCATAATGTCCTATCTTATTTTCTTTTTTCTCTTTTTTTTCTTTTCTTTAACTACTTCTTGTGGTTTAGGTTCACATGTGTGTTCCTGGACCACTTTTTCATTCACTCACTGACTGTGTTTGCTAGCTCTTTCTATCCTTTTTTTCTATTAAAGGTGAAAAACAGGTGGTACAAGAACTGTATAAATTTACGTTATTGCAGATTACTGTAATGTAAAATACTTCAATTTTTTTTTTTAATTAAAAAAAAAGAAACCCAGTGGAAAAAGGACAGTTCTGGCCTTCAATGTAAAATTCTAAATTGGGTAGTGGTAGTCCACCTTTGTCAGTACGAGATAGGAACAGTCATTGGAATAAGTCGTATGTGGGTAAAGGGATGTCTGAAAGGGGACGATTTTAAATTGTGATGGTGAAATTTCAAGATATGCATGTTGTTAGTGAAGTAAGACTAAGAAACCCAGGATGATGAGAGAACTTGAGGCTCTGGTTAGGGAAAAGGGGACATGGGTTAGGTATAGGCTGCTCGTACCAATGCTTTCCTGGGGCAAGTGTGAGAGGTTGAGGAGCATACTTAAGAAGAAAATCAGGAGGGCAAAAATGGTGTGCATGGTGGTACTTATAATTAAGGAGAAGCCAAATAGATTTTACAAATATATTAAAGAAAAAAGGGTAACTGGAGAGTGAAAGTTGTCATCTTTGTGTGGAGCTGCAGGAGATGGGCAAGGTCTTCAATTATAACTTCTCCTCTGTATTTACCATGGAGAAAGACTAGATGTCTTGAGTGCAGTTGTATTACAGTCGCGGTGGTGCTGGATGTCCTTAACCGTATGGAGATGAGTACATTTCTGCGGCCTGTGATTAGATGTATCGAAGGCCAATGTTGAAAGTCAGAGAATAAATTGCAGATATTGGGGATAGTCAGCATGGTTTTGTCTTTAGATGTCGTCTTTCACAAATTTGATCGTCACGTTTTAAGATGTAACTGAGAAGGTTGATGAGCCAGAGTCTATACAGATTTCAGCCAAAATGATTCCCTGTGTTAGGTTACATCGTATGGTGTCCTCGTGAAGATGCCTAACTGGATACAGAATTGGCTTGATGGCTGGAAGCAGAGTGATGGTGGAAGGTTGCTTTACGGACTGGAGGCCTGTGAATGGTGCGCCACTTGGGGTCCATGTTGGGCCCACTGCTGTCTCATCTGTAGAAATGAGTTCAGTGGGGGTTGTGAAGTCAAACCAGGATAGGGTCTTCACGTTGAATGGAAACGCCTTGGAGACTATACAGTACAAGGACTTAATTCCCCAAAAAAAGCATCACGGATGGACAGTAGTGAAGGTGGCTTTTGGCACGCTGGCTTTAATCATTCGGGAAATTCAATATAGAAGTTGGAACATAGGTTACAGTTGTACAAGACATTGGCCGCACATGTAATCCGTTCGGTTTAGTCACCCGATTTCAGAAAATAAAACATTAAGATGGAAGGTTGTGCAAAGAAGATTTACGCGGATGTTTCCAATACCTGAGGCATGAGCTGTAGAAAGAGATTGGGCAGGCTAGAACTTTATTCTTTGGTGTGCAGGAGACATTATTCTTTGTTCATCTCGAGTGCGGTGCACTTTGCTCTGTCCAAAACTTGTTGGCCTCCCAGCTCATGGAAATGTTCAAGAGGGAATGTTGGCTCATCCAGGTTGCAGGACTACAGGAGAGGAGGGACTTGGCGGGAGGCCACTGAGAACAAAGGTGGGAGCGGGCAGATATCCACCGAGAACAAAGGGGGAGCCTGTGAGGTTGTGACAAAGGTAGGACCCGGCAGAGGGCCACCAAGAAGCAGAGGGACCCAGGGGAGGTTGCCGATAACAAAAGGGGGACCATCGAGGATGGCGAGAACAAAGGGGGCCCAGCGGAGGTGGGGGGGGGGAGTTTGTGGCCACGTGCAGCGGCAGGCCTGGATTGCCGCTGCAAGCAGCAGATAAAACTGATTAACACAACAACTCTTGTGTGCTGCCTAGTTGAGGTATGCTGTATGATTTTACCCGTCTGTGCACAACAAAGCGTTTCACTGTACCTCGGTACCTGTGACAATAAAGTATTATGAAATATTGAGATTGAAGAGTGATCTTAGAGATGTATAAAATCATGGGGCGGGGGGTAAAAAAATAGGGTGTTAGCACAGGTATTTTAAGTAAAGTGGGCAAGGTCGTCAAAAGACTTTGGCCAGGCACCTCATCAAAAGAAGATGGTCAGAACACAGGAACAACGACAGAAAAGCAAAGTCGGATTGAAAGCAGAACGTCAATGGAATGTGAACCCGCCGAAGAGGAAAGGGAACAATGTCAGTCCAGAGGGAGAGGAATAGGAGACGTGGTTCATGGCCCTAGAACTGAATCGAGTGACGAAATCCATCATGACCGAGATTCATCAAACAAGGAATCATCGAGTCCCATCCAAGGAGCAGGTGAGTGAAATGGGAGGGGAGTGGATGCTGCAGAATGGTGAAGACTGTAGGGACAGAGAAGAAAAAAATCAAACAGGTTAGGGCGAGAGGAAATGGGAGAGTTTTCTGACCAGGTTCATGACCAATAGTATTCTGCAAGGATCAGTTCTGGAACCTCTGCAATTTCTAAACAATGCCATGATTTGGACAAAAATGTTGGTGGTCAAGTTAGTAAGTTGAAAAAACAATTGAACTATTTGCAGAATTGTGGATCATGAGGAAAGCTGTCTAAAGATCCACTAGAATACACATCAGTTGGAAATATGGCCTGAGTTCAGGCAGACAAAGACTGGATTGTTTTATCTGAGTAATGAAGGCTGAGTGGAGGCCTAATAGAAATACAGAATATAAGGGACACAGATATTGTCAGTCTTGTTCCCAGGGTGGGGATGTCTCTTACTGGAGGCAAAGGGGTTCTGGTGAGAGGAATGTTTAAAGGGGACAGGCTGGACTTTTTTTTTAGGCAGACTTTGATAGGTTCCTAGAACGTCCTGGCTGAGGAGTTGGTGGAAACACTGTTTAGACTAACACATGACTGACACAGTCAGGGAACAGAGCGATCCAGTCCATGAGCAGGTAGATGGGATTAGTTCAAATTGGCATGATATTGTTGGTGCAGATATGGGGATTGAAGGTTCAGTTCCGTACTGCACTATTCTATGTTCTATGTATCATCTCCATGTTTGGCTTCATTTATCCAAATCATAGTCATAGACTCGTACAGCAAGGAAACAGCCTTCTCGGCCCAAGATGCCACATCTACACTGGTAGATAACATATGCCCCATTATGCCTGCCTGATTTCCTCCTTTAGTATGCTCCTCAATTCCCGAATCTCCTCTGGGAATAGACTTGATCCCACGTTCCTATATCGATCCCAAGCTGCCTCCATTTTCCTGACCATAGAAACATAGAAACTAGGTGCAGGAGGAGGCCATTTGGCCCTTCATTGTGATCATGGCTGATCGTCCCCAATCAATAACCCGTGCCTGCCTTCTCCCCATATCCCTTGACTCCACTAGCCCCTAGAGCTCTATCTAACTCTCTCTTAAATCCATCCAGTGACTTGGCCTCCACTGCCCTCTGTGGCAGGGAATTCCATAAATTCACAACTCTCTGGGTGAAAACGTTTTTTTCTCACCTCAGTCTTAAATGACCTCCCCTTTATTCTAAGACTGGCCCCTGGTTCTGGACTTGCCCAACATTGGGAACATTTTTCCTGCATCTAGCTTGTCCAGTCCTTTTATAATTTTATATGTTTCTATAAGATTCCCCCTCATCCTTCTAAACTCTGGTGAAAACAACCCTAGTGTTTTCAATCTTTCCTCATATGACAGTCCCGCCATCACAGGGATCAATCTCGTGAACCTACGCTGCACTGCCTCAATCACAAGGATGCCCTTCCTCAAATTAGGAGACCAAAACTGTACACAATACTCCAGATGTGGTCACACCAGAGCCCTATACAACTGCAGAAGAACCTCTTTACTCCTATACTGAAATCCTCTTGTTATGAAGGCCAACATTCCATTAGCTTTCTTCACTGCCTGCTGTACCTGCACGCCAACTTTCAGTGACTGGTGTACAAGGACGCCCAGGTCTCGTTGCACCTCCCCGTTACCTAACCTAACCCCATTGAGATAATAATCTGCCCCCTTGTTTTTGCCGCCAAAGTGGATAACCTCACATTTATCTATATTATACTGCATCTGCCACGCATCTGCCCACTCACTCAACCTGTCCAAGTCTCCCTGCAACCTCCTAACATCCTCTTCACAGCTCACAATGCCACCCATCTTTGTGTCATCCGCTCCTAATTCCCTCTTCCAAATCATTAATATATATGGTAAACAGTTGCGGCCCCAACACCGAGCCTTGCGGCACTCCACTCGCCACTGCCTGCCATTCTGAAAAGGACCCGTTCGCTCCTACTCTTTGATCTGGTCTGCCAACCAATTTTATATCCATGTCAACACCCTACCCCCAAAACCATGTGCTTTACTTTTAGTCACTAGTCTCCCGTGCGGGACCTTATCAAAGGCTTTCTGAAAGTCTAGATACACTACATCCACTGGCACCCCTTCATCCAATTTACTTGTCACATCCTCACAAAATTCCAGAAGATTACTCAAGCATGATTTCCCTTTCATAAATCCATGTTGACTTGGACTAATCCTTTTACTGCTATCCAGATGCCCCATTATTACCTCTTTAATAATTGACTCCAGCATATTTCCCACCACCGAAGTCAGGCTAACTGGTCTGTAATTCCCTGTTTTCTCTCTCGCTCCTTTCTTGAAAAGTGGGATAACATTAGCTATCCTCCAATCCACAGGAACTGATCCTGAATCTATTGAACATTGGAAAATGATCACCAATGCGTCCACTATATCTAGAGCCACCTCCCTGAGGACCCTGGGATGCAGACCATCAGGTCCAGGGGATTTATCATCCTTCAGTCCCATTAGCCTACCCAATACTATTTCTCGCCTAATGCAAATTTCTTGCAGTTACTCTACCCCCTTAGATCCTCTATCCTCCAGTACATCTAGGAGATTGTTTGTGTCTTCCTTAGTGAAGACAGATCCGAAGTACCTATTCAACTCTTCTGCCATTTCCTTGTTGCCCATAATAATTTCACCCGTGTCTGCCTTCAAGGGACCCACATTTGACTTTGCTACTCTTTTTCCCTTAACATATTTAAAGAAGCTTTTACTGTCCTTCTTTATATTCCTGGCCAGTTTCCCTTCGTACTTCATCTTTTCAGCCCGTATTGCCCGTTTTGTTTCCTTCTGTTGTCCTATGAAAGTTTCCCAGTCCTCTGGCTTCCGGCTACTCTTTGCTGTGTTATACATCTTTTCTTTAAGTTTTATTCTATCCCTAACTTCTCTTGTCAGCCACGGTTGCCTCCTACTCCCCTTAGAATCTTTCTTCCTTTTTGGAATGAAATGATCCTGCGTCTTCCGGATTATGCCCAGAAATTCCTGCCATTGCTGTTCCACCGTCATTCCTGCTAGGATCCCTTTCCAGTCTACCTTGGCCAGCTCCCCTCTCATGCCTTCATAGTCCCCTTTGTTCAACTGCATCACTGCCACTTCCAATTTAACGTTCTCCTTCTCAAATTGCAGATTAAAACTGATCATATTATGATCACTACCTCCAAGCGGTTCCTTTACCTCGAGTTCTCTTATCATATCTGGTTCATTGGACAACACTAAATCCAGAATTGCCTTTTCTCTGGTCGGCTCCATTACAAGCTGCTCTAAGAATCCATCTCGGAGGCATTCTACAAACGCTCTTTCTTGGGGTCCTGAACCAACCTGATTTTCCCAGTCTACCTGCATATTGAAATCCCCCATCACCACATTGCAGGACCGGATTTACGTATAAGCTGGGCAAGCTTCAGCTTAGGGCCTCGAGATCTAGGGGGGCCTCGCAGAGCCGGATTCACCACTAGGCTTCATAGGCTGAAGCCTAGGGTCTCGAAATCTAGGGGGCCTCCGCCCAAGGCAGGACACCTGCCGTTCAACTCTGGGTGGCCCCCCTCTCTATCTCTCTCTCAATCTCTCCCCGTCTCCCCCCGCTAGCCGTATCCGGGCCGCCGGGCTCCGCTCTCCGCTCGCTCCTCATCCGCTGGCACGGCAGGCCGCCTTGCACATGCGCATTGCTACGGCCAGCACGTCCTCCCCCTGCACATGCGCACATCATCGGCCGCCCTGCGCATGCGCACTGCCACGGCAACTCGTCGGCGCTGGGCACTTTCTCCCTCGCTTTGAATTGTGGGAGATTTGGCCGCCATTGCTGTCCGATCGCTGCCTTGCCGCCAGCGCTGAAAACCAACCCAGAATCACTCCCTGACCTGGATCAGGCATAACTCCCTGGAGTAACCCTTGCTTCTGGTTTCCTGGTCCTCCATAAATATTCTAAATGCAATTTAAACTGGAGGTGGTAGAGGGCTGAACAATAACAGCCTATTGCATTTTATCTGTTTATTGTGTATATATATGGTCTATGGTATATAAACACACTGAACTTTTATCTCCGGTTCTGTATTATGTTCACATATTCTGTTGTGCTGCAACAAGCAAGAATTTCATTGTCCTATCTGGGACACATGACAATCTATACCCGGCCACTGACACCCTCCTCCGCCTAGCGGAGCTGGTCCTTACACTTAATAACTTTTCATTTGACTCCTCCCATTTCCTCCAAATACAAGGCGTAGCTATGGGCACACGCATGGGCCCCAGCTACGCCTGCCTCTTTGTCGGGTACGTAGAACAATCCTTGTTCAATGCGTACCAGGGCCCCATCCCCGACCTCTACCTCCGCTACATCGATGATTGTTTTGGTGCCACATCCTGCACCCACACACAACTGACTGACTTCATCCGCTTCACCGCCAACTTCCATCCGGCACTCAAATACACCTGGACCATTTCCGACACTTCCCTACCATTCCTTGACCTCACTATCTCCATCGCAGGTGATAGACTCCTTACCGACATCCATTACAAACCTACCGACTCTCATGGCTATCTGGACTACACTTCTTCCCACCCTGCTTCCTGTAAGGACTCCATCCCCCACTCCCAATTCCTCCGTCTACGCCGCATCTGCTCCCAGGATGAGGCGTTCCACACCAGGGCATCTGAAATGTCCTCATTCTTCAGGGAACGGGGGTTCCCCTCCTCCACCATAGATGAGGCTCGCACCAGGGTCTCTGCCATACCCCGCAACACTGCTCTCTCTCCCCATCCCCCCACTCACAACAAGGGCAGAGTCCCCCTAGTCCTCACCTTTCACCCCACCAGCCGTCACATACAACAAGTGATCCTCCGTCAGTTTCGCCACATCCAATGTGACCCCACCACTCGCCACATCTTCCCATCTCCCCCCATGTCTGCCTTCCGCAAGGACCACTCCCTCCGTAACTCCCTTGTCAATTCTTCCCTTCCCTCCCATACCACCCCCTCCCATGGTACTTTCCCTTGCAACCGCAAGAGATGCAACACTTGTCCCTTCACCTCCCCCCTCTACTCCATTCAAGGACCCAAGCAGTCGTTCCAGGTGCGACAGAGGTTCACCTGCATCTCCTCCAACCTCATCTATTGCATCCGCTGCTCTAGATGCCAGCTGATCTACATCGGTGAGACCAAGCGGAGGCTTGCCGATCGTTTCGCCGAACACCTCCGGTAGGTCCGCAATAACCAACCTGACCTCCCCGTGGCTCAGCACTTCAACTCCCCCTCCCATTCCGTATCTGACCTCTCTGTCCTGGGTCTCCTCCATGGCCACAGCGAGCAACACCGGAAATTGGAGGAAATGTACCTCATATTCCGCCTGGGCAGTCTACATCCTGGGGGCTTGAACCTTGAATTCTCCCAATTCTGCTAGCCCTTGCTGTCCCCTCCCCTTCACCAGCCCTCTGGTTGTCTCCTCCCCCCCCCCCCAGCCCTCGGGCTCCTCCTCCGCCTTTTTCCTTTTTCCTTTCTTCAGTCTGAAGAAGGGTTTCGGCCCGAAACGTTACCTATTTCCTTCGCTCCATAGATGCTGCTGCACGCGCTGAGTTTCTCCAGCATTTTTGTGTACCTGACAATAAAACTCTTGACTTGGACTTATGGAAAAAATGGTTCTTGGGTGAAAAAGAGGTACCTTATATTTAGTTGCGCCTGGTTGGGTAACTATGGTAAGGTGAAGACTATTCCATGCTTTAATTGTGCGGGGGAACTCCATGGAGCAGCCATCAACTCAGGATAGAAGAAATTGGGTGACGTTTCGGGTAGAGACCTTTCTTTATACTCCCTCTGGTTTTAGCGTCTTTAGTTTAATTTAAAGTACAGCGTGGAAACAGGCCCATCAACCCACCGAGTCCATGCCGACCACTCATCACCCGTACACTAGTTCTTTCCCACACATTAGCGGAGTAAGTCAAGATTCAAGAGTGTTTTATTCTCTCACGTCCCAGTTAGAACAATGAAATCCTTACTTGCAGCAGCACAACAGAATATGTAAACATAGTACTATGTAAACAATGTTATAAACGAGAAAACGGTGTATATTTATATATGAATATATAACTATATAAATATATATGTGTGTGTGTGTATAATATATATACCCACACACACACACAATTTCCCTCCTGGGATTAATAAAGTTCTATCGTATAGTATCGTGTGTGTAGCAAGGAACTGCAGATGCTGGTTTAAACTGAAGATAGACACAAAAAGCTGGAGTAACTCAACAGGTCAGACAGAATCTCTGGACAAAAGGAAAATATTA
>JAXLNO010001889.1:0-35831 GCA_038087875.1 Malacoraja senta | reverse complement strand
GGAGATGCCGGGGTATCGCTGGTCCAAACGCGAGAAAAATATGTTAAAGAAGCTCCCATCGTCCCTGTAACGAGCGTCCCTGACCATGGTCTTCTTGGACTGAGTGGAGATCTTGGACGCTGTAGACAGGATTCGGTATCAAGTCACTCTCCCTCTCTCTCTCTCTCTCTCTCTCTCTCTCTCTCTCTCTCTCTCTCTGTTCCTCTCTGAGTTATTTAAACTTGCATCCTTCCGCATTTCCGTTTCACGCACTCCCCACCCCGCACAAATTGACGTATTTCCTACAACAGAACAACACAGGAACGGGCCCTTCGGCCCACAATCGGCCAAACCTACCAAATACTTCATGTGTATGATGGAACTGCAGATGCTGGTTTACACCGAACATAGACACAAAATGCTGGTGTAACTCCGCGGGACGGGCAGCATCTCTGGAGAGTAGGAATAGGTGACGTTTCGGATCGAGATTCTTCTTACTGTCTCCGAATACGTCTTATCTCAGTTTTTGTTGTCACCTTCTCCCCGCTAACAATGATCTATTCTACATTCTCCTGGATCTGCATCCCCTTTGTCCTGTTTTCACACCTTACACTTGCTTATCTTTGTATCTCCCTCACCCCTGACGTCAGTCTGAAGAAGGGTCTGCCATAACTTGTGAACTTGTGAACTTTCTCAGGTGCAGCTGAGGCACTGGTCCTATGGACCTTACCTCATTCCCTCTTGCAGAGAGGATTGTGAGGCTTCCTACTGTCACAGCAGCCTAGAGTTCACACTCTACAAGGACAACCAGTGGCCCTGGATACTTGGCCTCCTCTAATCCTCTCATCCCTGTCCCTTGATCCCTGCCCTATGAGTCACCCATCCCTAGCTGATCTCCCGGTAGCCAAACACTTTAATCCCCCTCCCATTCCCACACTGACCTTTCTGTCCTGGGTCTCCTCCACTGTCGGAGTGATGCCAAACGCAAATTTGAGGAACGGCACCTGATATTTCGCTTGGGCAGCTTACACCCCAGCGGTATGAACATTGACATCTCTAACTTCAAGTAACCCTTGCTTTCCCTCTCTCTCCATCCCTACCCTACCCGTCGATGTACCAGGTTCAAAGTCGTCTTGTTGAGTCTCATTGTCTGTAACTCGCTTTCACCTAGCCCACAGCTAACAACAGCCTGTTTCCTTTATCACGGTTACTTTTTTGCAGGTGTTTTATTAATTTGTTCTATATCTGCCTACATCACCGTCTATATCTCTCGTTTCCCCCTCCCCTGCCTCTCAGTCTGGAGATGGGTCTCGACACAAAACGTCACCTATTCCTTCTCTCCAGCGATGCTGCCTGTCCCACTGAGTTACTCCAGCATTCTGTGTCTAGCCCTGGATACTGTGCGGGCCTCAAGGCTGATGAAACAGGCAGTTGGGAAGAGTTTTGTTGGCAAGAGCTAAGAGTGCGGGGATGATTTAAATCTTGATAGCTTGTTTGGAACATATGACAATAAAACACTCTTGATTCTTGACTTCGGTGGGGCCGAAGGGCCTGTTTCCACACTGTATCTCTAAACTAAACTAGACTACTGCCTGACCCGACGAGTTACACCAGCACTTTGCTGTATTTTTGCAAACCTGCTTAGAAGGGTTCAGACTGGAAACATCGCCTGTCTATTTCCCTCCACAGATGCTGCCTGACCCGCTGAGTTTCTCCAGCACTTTGTGTTTTACACTCATAGTATAACCCGTTAAGGCAGAGGCCTATTAATAAGATTAGTTTAGTTTAGTGTAGTTTAGTTTAGTCATAGTCATAGAGTGATACAGTGTGGAAACAGGCCCTTCGACCCAACTTGCCCGCACCAGCCAAAATGTCCCAGCTACACTAGTCCCACCTGCCTGCGCTTGGTCCATATCCCTCCAAACCAGTCCTATCCATGTACCTGTCTAATTGTTTCTCAAACATTGGGATAGTCCCTGCCTCAACTACCTCCTCTGGCAGCTTGTTCCATGCACCCACCACCCTTTGTTTGAAAAAGTCACCCCTCAGATTCCTATTAAATCTTATCCCCTTCACCTTAAGCCTGTGTCCTCTGGTCCGCGATTCCCCTACTCTGGGCAAGAGACTCTGTGCATCTACCCGATCTATTCCTCTCATGATTTTGTAAATGATAGCGTGGTTCAGTTTAGTTTATTGTAGTTTAATGTAGTGTAATTTAGTTTAGTTTAGTTTAGTGGTGCATGAAAAATGTTCATGATGTTGGGGGAGTCCAGAACCAGGGGTCACAGTTTAAGAATAAAGGGTTGGCCATTTAGGACTGAGATGATTTGAGAATGGCAGGCAATGACTTGTGGGGTACTGCAAGGCTGAGTGCTGGGACCCCAGCTATTTACAATATATATTAATGATCTGGATGAGGGAATTGAAGGCAACATCTCCAAGTTTGCAGATGACACGAAGCTGGGGGGCAGTGTTAGCTAGGATGAGGATGCTAGGAGGCTGCAAGGTGACTTGGATAGGTTGGGTGAGTGGGCAAATGCATGGCAGATGCAGTATAATGTGGATAAATGTGAGGTTATCCACTTTGGTGGCAAAAACAAGAAAGTAGACTATTATCTGAATGGTGGCCGATTAGGAAAAGGGGAGATGCAACGAGACCTGGGTGTCATGGTATACCAGTCATTGAAAGTAGGCATGCAGGTGCAGCAGGCAGTGAAGAAAGCGAATGGTATGTTAGCATTCATAGCAAAAGGATTTGAGTATAAGAGCAGGGAGGTTCTACTGCAGTTGTACAGGGTCTTGGTGAGACCACACCTGGAGTATTGCGTACAGTTTTGGTCTCCTAATCTGAGGAAATGCATTCTTGCCATAGAGGGAGTACAGAGAAGGTTCGCCACACTGATTCCTGGGATAGCAGGACTTTCATATGAAGAAAGATTGGATAGACTCGGTTTGTACTCGCTAGAATTTAGAAGATTGAGGGGGGATCATATAGAAACTTACAACATTCTTAAGGGGTTGGACAGGCTAGATGCAAGAAGATTATTCCCGATGTTGGGGAAGTCCAGAATAAGGGGTCGCAGTTTAAGGATAAAGAGGAAGTCTTTTAGGACCGAGATGAGAAAATCATTTTTTACACAGAGAGTGGTGAATCTGTGGAATTCGCTGCCACAGAAGGTAGTTGAGGCCAGTTCATTGGCTGTATTTAAGAGGGTTAGATGTGGCCCTTGTGGCTAAAGGGATCAGGGGGTATGGAGAGAAGGCAGGTACAGGATACTGAGTTGGATGATCAGCCATGATCATATTGAATGGCGGTGCAGGCTCGAAGGGCCGAATGGCCTACTCCTGTACCTATTTTCTATGTTTCTATGTTTCTATGAGGAAAACCCTGTCCACCCAGAGAGTTGTGAATCTATCAAGGGATATGGGGAGAAGGCAGGAACAGGGGTACTGATTTTGGATGATCAGCCATGATCATATTGAATTGCAGTGCTGGCTCGGAGGGCCGAATGGCCTACTCCTGCACCTATTTCCTATGTTACTAGTGTAGTTTAGTGTAGTTTAGTTTAGTTTAGTATAGTTTGGTTTAGTTTAGATTAGTTTAGTTTAGTTTAGTGGTACAGCGTGGAACCAAGACCATGCTGACCATCGATCACCCATTTACACTGGGTCTATATATTATCCCACTGTTTCAAGCACTGTAATTTTATAAACCATTATCTGGGCATTATCTGGTTAACAAGAAAAAGAAACAAAGTGCTGGAGTAACTCAGAAAGTGAGTCTGGTTTCCATATCCATGTTCTTGTGTGATTTGCCTGAGTTACTCCAGCACTTTGTGTCTTTTCTCACGCGAGATCGATGTTATCCCACTTTCTCATCCACTCCCTACACACTAGGGGGGAATTTACAGAGGGGCCGATTAACCTACAAACCCCGCACGCCTTTTGGATGTGGGAGGAAACCGGAGCACCGGGAGGAAACCAACGCGGGTTACAGGAAGAACGTAGAAACTCCACACACACACACACACACACACACAGCACCCGAAGTCAGGATCGAACCCGGGTCTCTGGCGCCGTGAGGCAGCAGCTCTACCCACCCTAGATGTTAAGCCGGAAACCACACAGACATTAACTTTGTATAGAAGGGAAACAAAAACACCTGCAGATTCGAAGCAGAACACAATGTGGTTTTATTGAAAGCATCGTAAATGCAGCTCATGAAGCAGCAAAAGCATTTAAAACAGGTTATTCTGGAAGGAGGTAGACACAATGTGCTGGAGAAACTCAGCGGGTGAGGCAGCGTCTATGGAGCGAAAGACTAGGCAACGTTTCGGGTCGAGGCTGAAGAAGGGCCTCGACGCGAAACGTTGCCTGTTCCTTCTCTCCATAGATGCTGCCTCACCCGCTGAGTTTCTCCAGCTTTTTGTGTCTACTTTCGATTTTTCCAGCATCTGCAGTTCTTTCTTAAACAATTATTCTCGATGAACATGGGATATCTAAAGCAGGTACAGATCATAAGATTATAAGTGATAGGAGCAGAATTAGGCCATTCGGCCCATCTAGTCTACTCCACCATTCAATCATGGCTGATCCATCTCTCCCTCCCAACCCCATTCTCCTGCCTTCTCCCCATAACCCCTGACACCCGTACTAATCAAGAATCTATCTATCTTGGCCTTAAATATATTCACTGACTTGGCCTCCACAGCCTTCTGTGGCAATGAATTCCACAGATTCACCACCCTATGGCCAAAGAAATTCCTCCTCATCTCCTTCCTGAAGGTACGTCCTTTAATTCTGAGGCTGTGCCCTCTGGTCCTAGACTCTCCCACTGGTGGAAACATCCTCTCCACATCCACTCTATACTGGCCTTTCACTATTCTGTACACTTCAATAAGGACCCCCCCCCCCCTCATCCTTCTAAACTCCTCGAGTACAGGCCCAGTGCCGACAAACGCTCATAGGTTAAACTACTCATATGTTAATCTACAGGTGATATTTCAGTAGAGAACTCTGGAAGTGAGTTTTTAAACATTGAAAATTACTATCCTTAGAATAAAACAAAACAGAATTTGTCTTGTTGAACGTTTGTCTGCCACTTTCACTGAGTACACAGCACTGCACTATTTATTAACAACACTGTTAAGACACTGGAGAAAAGAAATAGGTGACGTTTCGGGGCGAGACCCTTCTTCAGACTGACCCGAAACATCACCTATTCCTTCTCTCCAGAGATGCTGCCTGACCCGCTGAGTTACTCCAGCATTTTTGTGTCTGTCTTCGGTTTAAAACCAGCATCTGCAGTTCCTTCCTGCACTGTTCAGACACTTCTGTGATAGTGGTGATATCATTGGAAATAAAATCATCGTGGAGTCAGGAGACTGATAAAATATTCGGACACAAAATCCAATCGCACTGGGGAGTAGGAGGGGAGTGGGAGGGGGGTAGGGGTGGCAGAGGGAGGGGGAATTCGAGGCGGAGGAGGAGATGAGTTTGTGAGGGGGAGGGGCAGTGAAAGAGGGCGATTGAGTGGCAGGGGGAGAGAGTGGGAGTGGGGGGAGAGGGGGGAGAGGGGGAGACAGTGGGTTTAACTGGGGGGTGGGGGATGAGTGGGTTAAACCGGCATCTGTAGTTCCACGTATCTTCTCTCCACAGGTCCCACGGCGCCAGTACATTCCAGGGTCTCATATCTTTGTTTTAAGGATCATCCAGGCCAAGTAAGCGAAGAAGGGGCCATACAACATTATTCCACAAGGGCCACCACTTTCGTCTACTAGATTCCATTGATCTATGGAACAGCCAGACCAAGAAAGCGATGAAGCGGATGAGGATGCACAAAATTGTTCCAGCACATTGTTGTCCCACATTCTCACCTCCCTGCTCCCTGACCAGTGGAATTCCAGCAGCACATTGTTGTCCCACATTCCCACCTCCCTGCTCCCTGACCAGTGGAATTTCAGCAGCAGATTGTTGTCCCACATTCCCACCTCCCTGCTCCCTGACCAGTGGAATTTCAGCAGCAGATTGTTGTCCCACATTCCCACCTTCCTGCTCCCCGACCAGTGGAATTTCAGCAGCAGATTGGTGTCCTACATTGCCAGGTCCTGGCCGGGATCTGAGAGTTTCCAATGAGCTCTCGACCCTCTTCCATTCCTCCAAGGCTTTGAGATGTTCTTGGTCCTTCCTCTTCGCCCACCGGTACTCCTCCGCCCTCCGTTTTACCACCTTGCTGGCCAGCTCTGCCAACTTCTCCACGTCGGCTGGGCTGAAATCACCCCCAGAGACACATCGCTGCACTTGTACCAAAGTACAGATGTAGCCCGCTCCGTCCCACCAAACGTTGCCCATGTAGAACTTGTCTCCATTGCGCTCGGCTCGCTCGGCCTCTCTCTTCCACGGCCCGGAGATGCCGGGGTATCGCTGGTCCAAACGCGAGAAAAAGATGTTAAAGAAGCCCCCATCGTCCCTGTAACGAGCGTCCCTGACCATGGTCTTCTTGGACTGAGTGAAGATCTTGGACGCTGTACTCGGGATTCGGTATCAAGTGTCTCTCTCTCTCTCTCTCTCTCTCTCTCTCTCTCTCTCTCTCTCTCTCTCTCTCTCTCCCTCCCTCCCTCTCTCTCTCTCCCTCCCTCTCTCTCTCTCTCTCTCTCTCTCTCTCTCTCTCTCTCTCTCTCTCTCTCTCTCTCTCTCTCTGTTCCTCTCTGAGTTATTTAAACTTGCATCCTTCCGCATTTCCGTTTCACGCACTCCCCACCCCGCACAAATTGACGTATTTCCTACAACGGAACAACGCAGGAACGGGCCCTTCGCCCCACAATCGGCCAAACCTACCAAATACTTCATGTGTATGAAGGAACTGCAGATGCTGGTTTACACCGAACATAGACACAAAATGCTGGAGTAACTCCGCGGGACGGGCAGCATCTCTGGAGAGTAGGAACAGGTGACGTTTCGGATCGAGATTCTTCTTACTGTCTCCGAATACGTTTTATCTCAGTTTTTGTTGTCACCTTCTCCCCGCTAACAATGATCTATTCTACATTCTCCTGGATCTCCATCCCCTTTGTCCTGTTTTCACACCTTACACTTGCTTATCTTTGTATCTCCCTCACCCCTGACGTCAGTCTGAAGAAGGGTCTCCCATAACTTGTGAACTTTCTCAAGTGCAGCTGAGGCATTGGTCGTATGGACCTTACCTCATTCCCGCTTGCAGAGAGGATTGTGAGGCTTCCTACTGTCACAGCAGCCTAGAGTTCACACTCTACAGGGACAACCAGTGGCCCTGGATCCTTGGTCTCCTCTAATCCTCTCATCCCTGTCCCTTCATCCCTGCCCTATGAGTCACCC
Organism: Malacoraja senta; assembly: GCA_038087875.1. Lineage (NCBI taxonomy): Eukaryota > Metazoa > Chordata > Chondrichthyes > Rajiformes > Rajidae > Malacoraja > Malacoraja senta. The sequence continues at coordinate 28,499 of JAXLNO010001889.1, read as the reverse complement.
ATCCCTACCTGATCTCCCGGTAGCCAAACACTTTAATCCCCCTCCCATTCCCACACTGACCTTTCTGTCCTGGGTCTCCTCCACTGTCAGAGTGAGGCCAAACGCAAATTTGAGGAACGGCACCTCATATTTCGCTTGGGCAGCTTACACCCCATCTCTAACTTCAAGTAACCCTTGCTTTCCCTCTCTCTCCATCCCTCCCCCACCCGTCGATGTACCAGGTTCAAAGTCGTCTTGTTGAGTCTCATTGTCTGTAACTCGTTTTCTCCTAGCCCACAGCTAACAACAGCCTGTTTCCTTTATCACCGTTACTTTTTTGCAGGTTTTATTAATTTGTTCTATATCTGCTTACATCACCGTCTATATCTCTCGTTTCCCCCTCCCCTGCCTCTCAGTCTGGAGATGGGTCTCGACACAAAACGTCAGCTATTCCTTCTCTTCAGGGATGCTGCCTGTCCCACTGAGTTACTCCAGCATTCTGTGTCTAGCCCTGGATACTGTGCGGGCCTCAAGGTTGATGAAACAGGCAGTTGGGAAGAGTTTTGTTGGCAAGAGCTAAGAGCGCGGGGACGACTTATATCTTGATAGCTTGTTTGGAACATTTGACAACAAAGGGCTTGTTTCCACACTGTATCTCTAAACTAAACCAGACTACTGCCTGACCCGACGAGTTACACCAGCACTTTGCAGTATTTTTGCAAACCTGTTTAGAAGGGTTCAGACTGGAAACATCGCCTGTCTATTTCCCTCCACAGATGCTGCCTGACCCGCTGAGTTTCTCCAGCACTTTGTGTTTTACACTCATAGTATAACTCGTTAAGGCAGAGGCCTATTAATAAGATTAGTTTAGTTTAGTGTAGTTTAGTTTAGACAGTGTGGAAACAGGCCCTTCGACCCAACTTGCCCGCACCGGCCAACATGTCCCAGCTACACTAGTCGTAGAGTGATACAGTGTTGGAACAGGCCCTTCGACCCAACTTGCCCACACCGGCCAACATGTCCCAGCTACACTAGTCCCACCTGCCTGCGCTTGGTCCATATCCCTCCAAACCTGTCCTATCCATGTACCTGTCTAATTATTTCACAAACGTTGGGATAGTCCCAGCCTCAACTACCTCCTCTGGCAGCTTGTTCCATACACCCACCACCCTTTGTTTGAAAAAGTTACCCCTCAGATTCCTATTAAATCTTTCCCCTTCACCTTAAGCCTGTGTCCTCTGGTCCACGATTCCCCTACTCTGGGCAAGAGACTCTGTGCATCTACCCGATATATTCCTCTCACGATTTTGTAAATGATAGTGTGGTTTAGTTTAGTTTATTGTAGTTTAATGTAGTGTAATTTAGTTTAGTTTAGTTTAGTGGTGCATGAAAAATGTTCATGATGTTGGGCGAGTCCAGAACCAGGGGTCACAGTTTAAGAATAAAGGGTTGGCCATTTAGGACTGAGATGATTTCAGAATGGCAGGCAGTGACTAGTGGGGTACTGCAACGCTGAGTGCTGGGACCCCAGCTATTTACAATATATATTAATGAGCTGGATGAGGGAATTGAATGCAACATCTCCAAGTTTGCAGATTACACGAAGCTGGGGGGCAGTGTTAGCTAGGATGAGGATGCTAGGAGGCTGCAAGGTGACTTGGATAGGTTGGGTGAGTGGGCAAATGTATGGCAGATGCAGTATAATGTGGATAAATGTGAGGTTATCCACTTTGGTGGCAAAAACAAGAAAGTAGACTATTATCTGAATGGTAGCCGATTAGGAAAAGGGGAGATGCAACAAGACCTGGGTGTCATGGTATACCAGTCATTGAAAGTAGGCATGCAGGTGCAGCAGGCAGTGAAGAAAGCGAATGGTATGTTAGCATTCCTAGCAAAAGGATTTGAGTATAAGAGCAGGGAGGTTCTACTGCAGTTGTACAGGGTCTTGGTGAGACCACACCTGGAGTATTGCGTACAGGTTTGGTCTCCTAATCTGAGGAAAGACATTCTTGCCATAGAGGGAGTACAGAGAAGGTTCACCAGACTGATTCCTGGGATAGCAGGACTTTCATATGAAGAAAGATTGGATAGACTCGGCTTGTACTCGCTAGAATTTAGAAGATTGAGCGGGGATCTTGTAGAAACTTACAAAATTCTAAAGGGGTTGGACAGCCTAGATGCAGGAAGATTATTCCTGATGTTGGGGAAGTCCAGAATAAGGGGTCGCAGTTTAAGGATAAAGAGGAAGTCTTTTAGGACCGAGATGAGAAAATCATTTTTTACACAGAGAGTGGTGAATCTGTGGAATTCTCTGCCACAGAATGTAGTTGAGGTCAGTTGATTGGCTATATTTAAGAGGGTTAGATGTGGCCTTTGTGGCTAAAGGGATCAGGGGGTATGGAGAGAAGGCAGGTACAGGATACTCAGTTGGATGATCAGCCATGATCATATTGAATGGCGGTGCAGGCTCGAAGGGCCGAATGGCCTATTCCTGTACCTATTTTCTATGTTCTATGTTTCTATGAGGAAAACCCTATTCACCCAGAGAGTTGTGAATCTATCAAGGGATATGGGGAGAAGGCAGGACCGGGGTACTGATTTTGGATGATCAGCCATGATCATATTGAATTGTAGTGCTGGCTAGAAGGGCCGAATGGCCTACTCCTGCACCTAATTCCTATGTTACTAGTGTAGTTTAGTGTAGTGTAGTTTAGTTTAGTATAGTTTGGTTTAGTTTAGATTAGTTTAGTTTAGTTTAGTGGTACAGCGTGGAACCAAGTCCATGCTGACCATCGATCACCCATTCACTCTGGGTCTATATATTATCCCACTGTTTCATCCACTGTAATTTTATAAACCATTATCTGGTCATTATCTGGTTACCAAGAAAAATACACAAAGTGCTGGAGTAACTCAGGGGGTGAGTCTGGTTTCCATATCCATGTTCTTGTGTGATTTGCCTGAGTTACTCCAGCACTTTGTGTCTTTTCTCACGCGAGATCGACGTTATCCCACTTTCTCATCCACTCCCTACACACTAGGGGACAATTTACAGAGGGGCCGATTAACCTACAAACCCGCACGTCTTTGGGATGTGGGAGGAAACCGGAGCACCCGGAGGAAACCCACGCGGGTCACAGGGAGAACGTAGAAACTCCACACACACAGCACCCGAAGTCAGGATCGAACCCGGGTCTCTGGCGCCGTGAGGCAGCGGCTCTACCCGCCCTAGATGTTAAGCCGGAAACCACACAGACATTAACTTTGAATAGAAGAGAAACAAAAACATCCGCAGATTCAGCAGAGCACAATGTGGTTTTATTGAAAGCATCGTAAATGCAGCTCATGAAAACAGCAAAAGCATTTAAAACAGGTTATTCTGGAAGGAGGTAGACACAATGTTGTGGAGAAACTCAGCGGGTGAGGCAGCATCTAAGGAGAGAAGGAATAGGCGACGTATCGGGTCGAGACTGAAGAAGGGCCTCGACGCGAAACGTCGCCTGTTCCTTCTCTCCATAGATGCTGCCTCACCCGCTGAGTTTCTCCAGCATTTTGTGTCTACCTTCGAGTTTTCCAGCATCTGCAGTTCTTTCTTAAACAATTATTCTGGAAGAACATAGGATATCTAAAGCAGGTACAGATCATAAGATTATGTGATAGGAGCAGAATTAGGCCATTCGGCCCATCAAGTCTACACCATTCAATCATGGCTGATCTATCTCTCCCTCCTAACCCCATTCTCCTGCCTTCTCCCCATAACCCCTGACGCCCGTACTAATCAATAATCTATCTGTCTCTGCCTTAAATATATCCACTGACGGCCACAGCATCATGTATTGTCTTTCTGCTGACTGGTTCGCACGCAACAAAAAGCTTTTCACTGTACCTCGGTACACGTGACAATAAACTAAACTAAGCTCAGTTACTAAACTATAGACAATAAACAAAACTAAACTAAGTTACTCCAGCACTTAGGCCTGGTCTCCAACACCAGACGCTAAGTGCTGGATTAACTCAGCAGTTCAGGCAGCATCTATGGAGAACATGGAGAAAGGTCTCGACCCAAAACATCAGCTAACCATACCGCATGAACAATATACAACAGCTCTCACTATGTACATTGAACTCCGTAGTAGAATACAATGGAAAATAGTAAATATTTTAATATAGAAACATAGAAACATAGAAAATAGGTGCAGGAGGAGGACATTAGGCCAATCGAGCCAGCACCGCCATTCATTGTGATCATGGCTGATCGTCCCCTATCAATAACCCGTGCCTGCCTTCTCCCCATGTCCCTTGACTCCACTAGCCCCTAGAGTTCTATCTAACTCTCTCTTAAATCCATCCAGTGATTTGGCCGCCACTGCCCTCTGTGGAAGGGAATTCCATAAATTCACAACTCTCTGGGTGAAAAAGTTTTTTCTCACCTCAGTCTTAAATGGCCTCCCCTTTTGGTGTGCTGGCCTTTAAAAATCAGAGCATTGAATATAGAAGTTGGGATGTAATGTTAAAATTGTACAAGGCATTGGTGAGGCCAATTCTGGAGTATGGAGTACAATTTTGGTCGCCTAATTATAGGAAGGATGTCAACAAAATAGAGAGAGTACAGAGGAGATTTACTGGAATGTTGCCTGGGTTTCAGCAACTAAGTTACAGAGAAAGGTTGAACAAGTTAGGTCTTTATTCTTTGGAGCGCAGAAGGTTAAGAGGGGACTTGATAAAGGTCTTTAAAATTATGAGCGGGTTAGACAGAGTGGACGTGGATAAGCTTTTCCCATTGAGAGTAGGGAAGATTCAAACAAGGGGACATGACTTGAGAATTAAGGGACAGAAGTTTAGGGGGAACATTTGGGGGAACTTCTTTACTCAGAGAGTGGTAGCTGTGTGGAATGAGCTTCCAGTGGAAGTGGTGGAGGCAGGTTCGATGTTATCCTTTAAAAATAGATTGGATGGGTATATGGACGGGAAAGGAATGGAGGGTTATGGTCTGAGTGCAGGTAGATGGGACTAGGGGGAAGTATTTATTTTTAATTTAAAAAAAAATTTTTTTTAATGTTCGGCACGGACTTGAAGGGCCGAGATGGCCTGTTTCCGTGCTGTTATGGTTATATGGTTATATGCTTATATGGTTATTCGAAGACTGTGGCCCCTGGTTCTGGACTCGCGAAACATTGGGAACATTTTTCCTGCATCTAGCTTGTCCAGTCCTTTTATAATTTTATATGTTTCTATAAGATTCCCCCTCATCCTTCTAAACTCCAGTGAATACAAGCCTAGTCTTTTCAATCTTTCCTCATATGACAGTCCTGCCATCCCAGGGATCAATCTCGTGAACCTACGCTGCACTGCCTCAATCACAAGAATGTCCTTCCTCAAATTAGGAGACCAAAACTGTACACAATACTCCAGATGTGGTCTCACCAGAGCCCTATACAACTGCAGAGGAACCTCTTTACTCCTATACTGAAATCCTCTTGTTATGAAGGCCAACATTCCATTAGCTTTCTTCACTGCCTGCTGTACCTGCACGCTAACTTTCAGTGATCGGTGTACAAGGACACCCAGGTCTCGCTGTACCTCCCCCTTACCTAACCTAACCCCATTGAGATAATAATCTGCCCCCTTGTGTTTGCCGCCAAAGTGGATAACCTCACATTTATCTATATTATATTGCATCTGCCACGCATCTGCCCACTCACTCAACCTGTCCAGGTCACCCTGCAACTTCCTAACATCCTCTTCACAGTTCACACTGCCACCCAGCTTTGTGTCATCCGCAAACATGCTAGTGTTGCTCCTAATTCCCTCTTCCAAATCATTAATATATATGGTAAACAGTTGCGGCCCCAACACCGAGCCTTGCGGCACTCCACTCGCCACTGCCTGCCATTCTGAAAAGGACCCATTCACTCCTACTCTTTGCTTCCGGTCTGCCAACCAATTTTCTATCCATGTCAACACCCTACCCCCAATACCATGTGCTCTAATTTTAGTCACCAGTCTCCCGTGAACGACCTTATCAAAGGCTTTCTGAAAGTCTAGATACACTACATTCACTGGCATCCCTTCATCCATATTACTTGACACATCCTCAAAATGTATAATATATTTATAAATGTAAATGCTTTTATATATATATATATATATATATATATATATATATATATATATATATATATATATATATATATGTAAAATAGTACTTGGGTGGCAAGGTGGCGCAGCAGTAGAGTTGCTTCCTCACGGCGCCAGAGACCCGGGTTCAATCCTGTCCTCGGGTACTGTCCATACGGAGTTTGTACGTTCTCCCCGTGACCTGCGTGGGTTTTAGTTTAGAAATACAGCGCGGAATCAGCCCATTCGGCCCAGCGGGTCCGCGCCGACCAACGAACCCCCCACATTGACACTATCCTAGACACACACACACACACACACACTAGGGACAATTTTACATCAAACCTGTACGTCTTTGGAGTGTGGGAGGAAACCGAAGATCTCGGAGAAATCCCACGCAGGTCACGGGGAGAAGGTACAAACTCCGTACAGACAGCACCCGTAGTCGGGATCGAACCCGGGTCTCTGGCGCTGCTTCCGCAGTAAGGCAGCAACTCTACCGCTGCGCCATCTCCGGATGCTCCGGTTTCTTCCCACATCCCAAAGACGTGCGGGTTTGTAGGTTTTAATTGGCTTTGGTAAAAATTGTCCCGTGTATGTGTGTAGGTTAGTGCTTGTGTCGGTGGTCGGTGCGGACTCGGTGGGCCGAAGGGCCTGTTTCCGCGCTGTATCCCTAAAATAAAAAAGTATATATATTATTTTTCTTTGAAAGTTAACTGATGTTTTCTTCCTCTAGGCGGTTTCGTTCAACAATTTTTAAGGCAGGGAGAAGGCGTGCATTAAACCTGCTTTGCTAAAGCTCTACGATCATCTTGGTAAGTGGTTCATAATACCACCAGGTGGCGCCGCACGATGGCAGACTCGCCAACAGTCTGTCTGTCTTTTCGTCTTTTTTTGTGTTATTTTTAGTGTGTTTTAAAAGTTTGTGTTAATGTTCTCTGGTTTGTTTTATGTGGGGTGTGGGGGAGGGGTTTGAGGGAAACATTTTTTCAATCTGTTACCTTGCCGGAGATGCGATTGTTTTCCAGATCGTATCACCGGTCGCTCTGCGGCCTAACTTCATTGAGCTGGAGGCCTTGTTCGGGACTGACTTTGAGCCCCACCGCGGGGCCGTGGACTTACCATCGGAGCCGATCCCTTGCCTGGGATCAATGCTCCTGCGGATTTCACCATCGAGGAGCTCGCAGTCTCGGGTAGAGACCGATGTCAGGAAGCTCCAAATGACACAGAAGGTTTCAACTAGCCCCGACGCGAAGGCCCAAAACGCCGCCGGCTACAGAAGCCATGATCGCCCCGTCCACGGAAGACTCGAGGCCCCCGACCACGGGAGAACAAAGAAGTGAAAAGGTTGGACTTTTTTTCGCCTTCCATCACAGTGAGGAATGTGGAGAAGTCACTGTGGTGGCTGTTTATGTTAAAATGTATTTTTTGTTGTGCGGGAGGAAACCGGAGATCTTGGAGAAAACCCACGCAGGTCACGGGGAGAACGTGCAAACTCCGTACAGACAGCACCCGTGGTCTAGATCGAACCCGGGTCTCTGGTGCTGTGAGGCAGCAACTCTACCACTGCACCACCGTGCAGCCCTAAGCAAAAGTGGTGTTGTATCTCCTGCGGTCGCAGGGGAAGGTACCTGGGGAGGGGGTGGTTTGGGTGGGAAGGGATGAGTTAAACAGGGAGGTGCATATATGATACGATAGAACTTTATGGATCCCAGGAGGGATATTGATCTGCCAACAGTAAAAAAACACAAGATACATGAAACATGAAATTAAATTGACGAGTGGAAAGGATTGGGGAGGGGGAGGTGGGGGGGGAGTCAGTCTTTGTCTACCCCATGACAGAAGGGGGAGGGGTTGTACAGTTTAATAGCCACATGGAAGAAGGATCTCCTGTGGCGTTCTGTGCTGCATCTTGTTGGGACCAGTCTGTTGCTGAAGGTGCTCCTCAGGTTGACCAGTGTGTCATGGAGGGGATGAGCTGTTATTGTCCAGGATGCTCCGCAGTTTGAGGAGCATCCTCCCCTCCAAGACCACCTCCCATGAATCCAACTCCGCACCCAGGACAGAGCCAGCCTTCCTGATGAGCTTAAATGATGATGGGAATGCATCAGGGTGTATCATGGTAATAATATATTTTTAATTTACTGTGAACAGGCTGCTTGCAGGACCATTCTCAAAGCTGTAACTCATTCCCCTTCAGCACGAGGCTGCTTTGTGATCATCCAATTCCCGCAGAAAACAACCTCTGGATAAAACAGCATTGCATTGATCCATCAGCCTGAAATCCACTTCTTTGCAAATCCATCTTCTACCCACAGAAATTAACTTGATCCAAAATTAGTTCCGTTTAGTTTAGATACAGCATGGAAACAGGCCCTTCAGCCTACCGGGTCCGCTCTCACGCCCTCCCCCCTCTCCACCACCCCCCCCCCCCCTCCCTCTTACCCCCTCCCCTCCCTCCAACCACGAATTAACTGGTACAGCAGGCAGTGAAGACTAGGCTTGTATTCACTGGAGTTTGGAAGGATGAGGGGGGGGTGGGATCTTATAGAAACATATAACATTATAAAAGGACTGGACAAGCTAGATGCAGGAAAATGCTCCAATGTTGGGTGTCCAGAACCAGGTGAGAAAAACCAGGGTTGTGAATTTGTGGAATTCTCTGCCACAGAGGGCAGTGGAGGCCAAATCACTGGACGGATTTAAGAGAGAGTTAGATAGAGCTCCAGGGGCTAGAGGAATCGAGGGATATGGGGAGAAGGCAGGCACGGGTTACTGATTGTGGATGATCAGCCATGATCGCAATGAATGGCAGTGCTGGCTCGAAGGGCCGAATGGCCTCCTCCTGCACCTATTTTCTGTTTCTATATCTCCCCCCTTCCCACCCCACCCTCCCCTCTCACTACCTCCTTCCCCCTCCTCTCTACCTCCATCCCTCTCCATCTCCCGAAATCAGTAACGTTCCAAGTTCCACTTCAAAAACAAGTGGGTTTGAAGAAGCCGCTGATTGGTGGAAGCAGACAAGAGGGAGCAGCTGATTGGGAGTCAGATCCCTGCTGATTGTACTGTATTGTAGCAGTTTGTTTTGTATTGTATCCGGGGTACAGGATGAGTATGAGGGCCAGGGCAGTTTACTGTTCTGGATGTCAGATGTATTGTATCCAGGGTACAGGAGGAGTATGAGGGCCCAGGGCAGTTTGTTGTTCTGGATGTCAGATGTATTGTATCCAGGGTACAGGAGGAGTATGAGGGCCAGGGCAGTTTGTTGTTCTGGATGTCAGATGTATTGTATCCAGGGTACAGGAGGTGTATGAGGGCCCAGGGCAGTTTACTGTTCTGGATGTCAGATGTATTGTATCCAGGGTAAGGGGAGTATGAGGGCCAGGGCAGTTTACTGTTCTGGATGTCAGATGTATTGTATCCAGGGTACAGGAGGGAGTATGAGGGCCAGGGCAGTTTACTGTTCTGGATGTCAGATGTATTGTATCCAGGGTACAGGAGGGAGTATGAGGGCCAGGGCAGTTTACTGTTCTGGATGTCAGATGTATTGTATCCAGCGTACAGGAGGGAGTATGAGGGCCAGGGCAGTTTACTGTTCTGGATGTCAGATGTATTGTATCCAGGGTAAGGGGAGTATGAGGGCCCAGGGCAGTTTACTGTTCTGGATGTCAGATATATTGTATCCAGGGTACAGGAGGAGTATGAGGGCCAGGGCAGTTTGTTGTTCTGGATGTCAGATGTATTGTATCCAGGGTACAGGAGGAGTATGAGGGCCAGGGCAGTTTACTATTCTGGATGTCAGATGTATGGTATCCAGGGTAAGGGGAGTATGAGGCCAGGGCAGTTTACTGTTCTGGATGTCAGATGTATTGTATCCAGGGTACAGGGGAGTATGAGGGCCAGGGCAGTTTACTGTTCTGGATGTCAGATGTATTGTATCCAGGGTAAGGGGAGTATGAGGGCCCAGGGCAGTTTACTGTTCTGGATGTCAGATGTATTGTATCCAGGGTAAGGGAAGTATGAGGGCCAGGGCAGTTTACTGTTCTGGATGTCAGATATATTGTATCCAGGGTAAGGAGGAGTATGAGGGCCAGGGCAGTTTGTTGTTCTGGATGTCAGATGTATTGTATCCAGGGTACATGAGGAATATGAGGGCCAGGGCAGTTTACTGTTCTGGATGTCAGATGAATTGTATCCAGGGTACAGGAGAAGTATGAGGGCCAGGGCAGTTTACTGTTCTGGATGTCAGATGTATTGTATCCAGGGTAAGGGGAGTATGAGGGCCAGGGCAGTTTGTTGTTCTGGATGTCAGATGTATTGTATCCAGGGTACAGGAGGAGTATGAGGGCCCAGGGCAGTTTGTTGTTCTGGATGTCAGATGTATTATATCCTGGGTACAGGAGGAGTATGAGGGCCCAGGGCAGTTTGTTGTTCTGGATGTCAGATGTATTATATCCAGGGTACAGGAGGCGTATGAGGGCCCAGGGCAGTTTGTTGTTCTGGATGTCAGATCTATTGTATCCAGGGTACAGGAGGAGTATGAGGGCCAGGGCAGTTTACTGTTATGGATGTCAGATGTATTGTATCCAGGGTACAGGAGGAGTATGAGGGCCCAGGGCAGTTTACTGTTCTGGATGTCAGATGTATTGTATCCAGGGTAAGGGGAGTATGAGGGCCAGGGCAGTTTACTGTTCTGGATGTCAGATGTATTGTATCCAGGGTACAGGGGGAGTATGAGGGCCCAGGGCAGTTTACTGTTCTGGATGTCAGATGTATTGTATCCAGGGTAAGGGAAGTATGAGGGCCAGGGCAGTTTACTGTTCTGGATGTCAGATATATTGTATCCAGGGTAATGAGGAGTATGAGGGCCAGGGCAGTTTGTTGTTCTGGATGTCAGATGTATTGTATCCAGGGTACATGAGGAATATGAGGGCCAGGGCAGTTTACTGTTCTGGATGTCAGATGAATTGTATCCAGGGTACAGGAGAAGTATGAGGGCCAGGGCAGTTTACTGTTCTGGATGTCAGATGTATTGTATCCAGGGTAAGGGGAGTATGAGGGCCAGGGCAGTTTGTTGTTCTGGATGTCAGATGTATTGTATCCAGGGTACAGGAGGAGTATGAAGGCCCAGGGCAGTTTGTTGTTCTGGATGTCAGATGTATTATATCCTGGGTACAGGAGGAGTATGAGGGCCCAGGGCAGTTTGTTGTTCTGGATGTCAGATGTATTATTTCCAGGGTACAGGAGGCGTATGAGGGCCCAGGGCAGTTTGTTGTTCTGGATGTCAGATCTATTGTATCCAGGGTACAGGAGGAGTATGAGGGCCAGGGCAGTTTACTGTTATGGATGTCAGATGTATTGTATCCAGGGTACAGGAGGAGTATGAGGGCCCAGGGCAGTTTACTGTTCTGGATGTCAGATGTATTGTATCCAGGGTAAGGGGAGTATGAGGGCCTAGGGCAGTTTACTGTTCTGGATGTCAGATGTATTGTATCCAGGGTACAGGAGGAGTATGAGGACCAGGGCAGTTTGTTGTTCTGGATGTCAGATATATTGTATCCGGGGTACAGGAGGTGTATGAGGGCCAGGTCAGTTTCCTGTTCTGGATGTCAGATGTATTGTATCCAGGGTACAGGAGTATGAGGGCCAGGGCAGTTTACTGTTCTGGATGTCAGATGTATTGTATCCAGGGTACAGGAGGAGTATGAGGGCCCAGGGCAGTTTACTGTTCTGGATGTCAGATGTATTGTATCCAGGGTAAGGGGAGTATGAGGGCCAGGGCAGTTTACTGTTCTGGATGTCAGATGTATTGTATCCGGGGTACAGGGGAGTATGAGGGCCAGGGCAGTTTACTGTTCTGGATGTCAGATGTATTGTATCAAGGGTACAGGGGAGTATGAGGGCCAGGGCAGTTTACTGTTCAGGATGTCAGATGTATTGTATCCAGGTAAGGGGAGTATGAGGGCGCAGGGCAGTTTACTGTTCTGGATGTCAAATGTATTGTATCCAGGGTACAGGAGGAGTATGAGGGCCCAGGGTAGTTTACTGTTCTGGATGTCAGATATATTGTATCCAGGGTATAGGGGAGTATGAGGGCCAGGGCAGTTTACTGTTCTGGATGTCAGATGTATTGTATCCAGGGTAAGGGGAGTATGAGGGCCCAGGGCAGTTTACTGTTCTGGATGTCAGATGTATTGTGTCCAGGGTACAGGGGAGTATGAGGGCCAGGGCAGTTTACTGTTCTGGATGTCAGATGTATTGTATCCAGGGTAAGGGGAGTATGAGAGCCAGTTTACTGTTCTGGATGTCAGATGTATTGTATCCAGGGTAAGGGGAGTATGAGGGCCAGGGCAGTTTACTGTTCTGGATGTCAGATGTATTGTATCCAGGGTACAGGGGAGTATGAGGGCCAGGGCAGTTTACTGTTCTGGATGTCAGATGTATTGTATCCAGGGTAAGGGGAGTATGAGGGCCAGGGCAGTTTACTGTTCTGGATGTCAGATGTATTGTATCCAGGGTACAGGAGGAGTATGAGAGCCAGGGCAGTTTGTTGTTCTGGATGTCAGATGTATTGTATCCAGGGTACAGGAGGAGTATGAGGGCCAGGGCAATTTACTGTTCTGGATGTCAGATATATTGTATCCAGGGTACAGGAGGATTATGAGGGCCAGGGCAGTTTGTTGTTCTGGATGTCAGATGTATTGTATCCAGGGTACAGGAGGAGTATGAGGGCCAGGGCAATTTACTGTTCTGGATGTCAGATGTATTGTATCCGGGGTAAGGGGAGTATGAGGGCCAGGGCAGTTTACTGTTCTGGATGTCAGATGTATTGTATCCAGGGTAAGGGGAGTATGAGGGCCAGGGCAGTTTACTGTTCTGGATGTCAGATGTATTGTATCCAGGGTACAGGGGGAGTATGAGGGCCCAGGGCAGTTTACTGTTCTGGATGTCAGATGTATTGTATCCAGGGTAAGGAGGAGTATGAGGGCCAGGGCACTTTGTTTTTCTGGATGTCAGATGTATTGTATCCAGGGTACAGGAGGAGTATGAGGGCCAGGGCAGTTTACTGTTCGGGATGTCAGATGTATTGTATCCGGGGTACAGTGGAGAATGAGGGCCAGGGCAGTTTGTTGTTCTGGATGTCAGATGTATTGTATCCAGGGTACAGGAGGAGTATGAGGGCCCAGGGCAGTTTGTTGTTCTGGATGTCAGATGTATTGTATCCAGGGTACAGGAGGAATATGAGGGCCAGGGCAGTTTACTGTTCTGGATGTCAGATGTATTGTATCCAGGGTACAGGAGGAGTATGAGGGCCAGGGCAGTTTACTGTTCTGGATGTCAGATGTATTGTATCCAGGGTACAGGGGAGTAGGAGGGCCAGGGCAGTTTACTGTTCTGGATGTCAGATGTATTGTATGAGGGGACAGGGGAGTATGAGGGCCAGGGCAGTTTACTGTTCTGGATGTCAGATGTATTGTATCCAGGGTAAGGGGAGTATGAGGGCCAGGGCAGTTTACTGTTCTGGATGTCAGATGTATTGTATCCAGGGTACAGGAGGAGTATGAGGGCCAGGGCAATTTACTGTTCTGGATGTCAGATGTATTGTATCCTAGGTAAGGGGAGTATGAGGGCCAGGGCAGTTTACTATTCTGGATGTCAGATGTGGGAAGTCATGGAGTTTGATAGCCCTCCAGACGTCCACATCTGTGCCAGGTGTATCGAGATGGGGCTCCTAAGGGACCGTATTAGGAACCTGGAGCAGCAGCTCGATGACCTCCGTCTGGTCAGGGAGAGCGAGGAAGTAATTGAGAGGAGATACAGGGAGGTGGTCACTCCAAGACCACAGGAGGCAGGCATGTGGATCACGGTTGGGAGAGGCAAGGGGCACAGGCAGGGACTAGAGAGTACCCCGGTGGCTGTACACCTTGACAATAAGTACTCCTGTTTGAGCACTGTTGGGGGGGACAGCCTACCTGGGGGTAGCGACAGCGGCCGGGCCTCCGGTACAGAGACCGGTCCTGTTGCTCAGAAGGGTAAGAAAAAGAAGAGGAGGGCAATACTAATAGGGGACTCTATAGTTAGGGGGGTCCGACAGGCGATTCTGTGGACGCAGTCGGGAGACCCGGATGGTAGTTTGCCTTCCTGGTGCCAGGGTCTATGATGTGTCTCAACGTGTCCAAGATATCCTGAAAGGGGAGGGAGAGGAGCCCGAGGTCGTGGTACATATAGGTACCAATGACATAGGTAAAAAAAGAGAAGAGGTCCTGAAAGGAGAATTTAGGGAGTTAGGAGGGGAGTTAAAGAGTAGGACAGCAAAGGTAACAATCTCGGGATTACTGCCTGTGCCACGAGACAGTGAGAGTAGGAATGGAGCAAGTTGGAGGATAAATGCGTGGCTGAAGGACTGGTGCAGAGCGCAGGGATTCAAATTTCTGGATCATTGGGACCTCGTTTGTGGAAGGTGCGACCTGTACAAAAAGGATGGGTTGCACTTGAACCTGAGGGGGACCGATATCCTGGCGGGGAGATCTGCAAAGGCTACTGGGGAGACTTTAAACTAGAATGGTTGGGGGGAGGGACTCAAATAGAGAAAGCAATTAGACAGTGTGTGAGGCAGGAGGCAGAGAAGGAAAGCACTCAGACCCAACATGTAGGGGGGAAAGAAGAATACAATAATAAACAGAGAATAAGAGGTGGTGGGGTTCTTAAATGGGTGAGCAGAGAAACAGAGGGGTGTAAAATGCGGGCGGAAGCAATAGGTAGCAAGGTGAAAAGTGAAAGTGGCAGGCAGACAAATCCAGGGCAAAAATCAAAAAGGGCCACTTTTCAACATAATTGTATAAGGGGTAAGAGCGTTGTAAAAACAAGCCTGAAGGCTTTGTGTCTCAATGCAAGGAGCATTCGTAATAAGGTGGATGAGTTGAACGTGCAGATAGCTATTAATGATTATGATATAGTCGGGATCACGGAGACATGGCTCCAGGGTGACCAAGGCTGGGAGCTGAACATCCAGGGATATTCAATATTCAGGAGGGATAGAGAGAAAGGAAAACGTGGTGGAGTGGCGTTGCTGGTTAGAGAGGAGATTAACGCAGTGGAAAGGAAGGACATTAGCTTGGAGGATGTGGAATCGGTATGGGTAGAGCTGCGAAACACTAAGGGGCAGAAAACGCTGGTGGTGTTGTGTACAGGCCACCTAGCAGTAGTAGTGAAGTTGGGGATGGCATCAAACAGGAAATTAGAAATGCGTGCAACAAAGGCAAAACAGTTTTAATGGGTGACTTCAATCTACATATAGATTGGGTGAATCAAATTGGCAGGGGTGCTGAGGAAGAGGATTTCTAGGAATGTATGCAGGATAGTTATCTAAACCAACATGTAGAGGAACCAACGAGAGAGCAGGCTATTCTAGACTGGGTATTGAGTAATGAGGAAGGGTTAGTTAGCAGTCTTGTTGTGCGTGCCCCCTTGGGCAAGAGTGACCATAATATGGTTGAGTTCTTCATTAGAATGGAGAGTGACATCGTTAATTCAGAAACAACAGTTCTGAACTTAAAGAAAGGTAACTTTGAGGGTATGAGACGTGAATTGGCCAAGATTGACTGGCAATTAGTTCTAAAAGGGTTGACGGTGGATATGCAATGGAAGGCATTTAAAGACTGCATGGATGAACTACAAAAATTGTTCATCCCAGTTTGGCAAAAGAATAAATCAGGGAAGGTAGTGCATCCGTGGATAACAAGGGAAATCAGGGATGGAATCAAAGCAAAAGATGATGCGTACAAATTAGCCAGAAAAAGCAGCATACCAGAGGACTGAGAGAAATTCAGAGACCAGCAGAGGAGGACAAAGGGCTTAATTAGGAAAGGGAAAATAGATTATGAAAGAAAACTGGCAGGGAACATAAAAACTGACTGCAAAGGTTTTTATAGATATGTGAAGAGAAAGAGATTAGTTAAAACAAATGTAGGTCCCTTGCAGTCAGAAACAGGTGAATTGATCATGGGGAACAAGGATATGGCGGACCAATTGAATAACTACTTTGGTTCCGTCTTCACCAAGGAAGACATAAATAATCTGCCGGAAATAGCAGGGGACCGAGGGTCAAAGGAGATAGAGGAACTGAGTGAAATCCAGGTTAGTCGCGAAGTGGTGTTGGGTAAATTGAATGGATTAAAGGCCGATAAATCACCAGGGCCAGATAGGCTGCATCCCAGAGTACTTAAGGAAGTAGCTCCAGAAATAGTGGATGCATTAGTGATAATTTTTCAAAACTCTTTAGATTCTGGAGTAGTTCCTGAGGATTGGAGGGTAGCAAACGTAACCCCACTTTTTAAGAAGGGAGGGAGAGAGAAAACGGGGAATTACAGACCAGTTAGTCTAACATCGGTAGTGGGGAAACTGCTAGAGTCAGTTATTAAAGATGGGATAGCAGCACATTTGGAAAGTGGTGAAATCATTGGACAAAGTCAGCATGGATTTACGAAAGGTAAATCATGTCTGACGAATCTTATAGAATTTTTCGAGGATGTAACTAGTAGAGTGGATAGGGGAGAACCAGTGGATGTGTTGTATCTGGACTTTCAGAAGGCTTTCGACAAGGTCCCACATAAGAGATTAGTATACAAACTTAAAGCACACGGTATTGGGGGTTCAGTATTGATGTGGATAGAGAACTGGCTGGCAAACAGGAAGCAAAGAGTAGGAGTAAACGGGTCCTTTTCACAATGGCAGGCAGTGACTAGTGGGGTACCGCAAGGCTCAGTTTTGGGACCCCAGCTATTTACAATTTATATTAATGGACTGGATGAGGGAATTGAAGGCAACATCTCCAAGTTTGCGGATGACACTAAGCTGGGGGGCAGTGTTAGCTGTGAGGAGGATGCTAGGAGACTGCAAGGTGACTTGGATAGGCTGGGTGAGTGGGCAAATGTTTGGCAGATGCAGTATAATGTGGATAAATGTGAGGTTATCCACTTTGGTAGCAAAAACGGGAAGGCAGACTATTATCTAAATGGTGGCCGATTAGGAAAAGGGGAGATGCAGCGAGACCTGGGTGTCATGGTACACCAGTCATTGAAAGTAGGCATGCAGGTGCAGCAGGCAGTGAAGAAAGCGAATGGTATGTTAGCTTTCATAGCAAAAGGATTTGAGTATAGGAGCAGGGAGGTTCTACTGCAGTTGTACAGGGTCTGGGTGAGACCACACCTGGAGTATTGCGTACAGTTTTGGTCTCCAAATCTGAGGAAGGACATTATAGCCATAGAGGGAGTGCAGAGAAGGTTCACCAGACTGATTCCTGGGATGTCAGGACTTTCATATGAAGAAAGACTGGATAGACTTGGCTTATACTCGCTAGAATTTAGGAGATTGAGAGGGGATCTTATAGAAACGTACAAAATTCTTATGGGGTTGGACAG
This sequence comes from Malacoraja senta, assembly GCA_038087875.1. Lineage (NCBI taxonomy): Eukaryota > Metazoa > Chordata > Chondrichthyes > Rajiformes > Rajidae > Malacoraja > Malacoraja senta. The sequence goes on along the minus strand of JAXLNO010001889.1, from coordinate 10,983 downwards.
GCTAGATGCAGGAAGATTGTTCCCGATGTTGGGGAAGTCCAGGACAAGGGGTCACAGCTTAAGGATAAGGGGGAAATCCTTTAAAACCGAGATGAGAAAAAACTTTTCACACAGAGAGTGGTGATTCTCTGGAACTCTCTGCCACAGAGGGTAGTTGAGGCCAGTTCATTGGCTATATTTAAGAGGGAGTTAGATGTGGCCCTTGTGGCTAAAGGGATCAGGGGGTATGGAAAGAAGGCAGGTACGGGATACTGAGTTGGATGATCAGCCATGATCATATTGAATGGCGGTGCAGGCTCGAAGGGCCGAATGGCCTACTCCTGCACCTATTTTCTATGTATCTATGTATCCTCCTACCTCTCCTTCCATTCCCACCCCCTCCCTCCGCACCCCTCCCCCTACCATTTCCCTCCCTCTCCACCTCCCTCCTTCCCCCTCCCTCCGTCCCTTCCTCCCCCTCCCCTCTACGCCTGCATCCCCCGCAGTCCCTCCCTCCAGTTTAACCCTTTAACGTGTGGAAGAAGTAGCAATGTTACAAAATTTTGAGATTTTAAAAATAAAGTCTGCAATTTATCTCATCAGATAAAGCATAAAAAGAAGTTTAATTTGACACCTACTTCACTTTCATATCTTCAGTATTAAAAAAGTTATGGCCATTTTCATACTCGGAAATTAGCATCTTGTTCCGGATTGCTTTTCCATTGACTTAACACAAAAGCTGTGATCGAGGACAGTTAAAAGCCCATAACTTTCTTAAAAATTAAGAGAACTGAAAGAAATTTTCAGTTATTATAGATTGAAGCATTCTGAAACAAATATGAAACAATCTTACTTAAAAGACATGAAATTAAAGCATATAATTAGTTAGTTACCTAATTGTAGCTAATTACAAAATTCAATTACTAGATCTAAACATCTATCAATTTCTTAAGAATAGATTAACATTTTTAAATAGCCTAAGTGTCCAAATAACATTCATACAATAATTCACAATATAAAATAATTTTAAAATCTCATTGTCATGGATTTACAGGCCAAATGGAAGGAATTGAATGTTTAATACCTGTAAATTAATGGGCATTTAAACCATCTTGCGAGTGAGGATTTCTGGAACGCGATCTTTTGGAACGTTCATTTGCGGTGAATTTAACCCCGTATCGGCATGAAAAATACTGCCGTTAATACGAGGAATAAAATCACCGTTTCGCATGAAAAAATGTTAATTAAAGGCTTCTTAAGAAACACTTTTATACATTAAAATAAACCACTTTCGTTTACCTGTCCCGAACGTGAAATCCGTCCCCGTTGTCGGCGTTGACGGCTTTCGAAGCTGATTTTAAAATGACTCCAGCGCTGACATTGTCGATTTAATAAATTGAAAAAATTCACAAAACGCCCCTAGGAACGATTTTTCAGCAAACGCTTGTACTCCAACTAAATATAATTCAGGACAAGGTAGGAGAAACCCGCGTTTTAACCCCCCCCCCCCTTAAAGGCGCCGCTCGGGGTAAGTATTGTAACATACCTACGAGACGCCGACCCCGTCTGAGAATGATTTGCTCCTTTCCATGCTCCGGTATCTTGTCTCTTGAAACGGGGAACCTTGGTGTGTTTTAACACCTTTGCTTCTTTCTCTTGGTCTGTTTGACAAAACCTGCTACCTGCCATTCAGAACTGAAAATAAAATGTAAACGCTGCCACTGTGCTTTCTTTAAATGCTAAACGTGTGAAACACTAATTAACTTTAGTTCAGTTTAGAGATACAGCGTGGAAACATGGCCCTTCGGCCCACCGAGTCCGCGCTGACCAGCGATCACCCTGTACACTAGCACCATCCTGCACACACCAGGGACAATTTACACCGGGAGTCAGCAACTGGGACTGGCTGCAGTTCCCAGGTCGGCTCGCCTGCCCTGGGACTGGCTGTGGCGTCCAGGTCGCCTGCGTCCCCAGGACTGGCTTCAGTTCCCAGGATCATCTCACGTCCCCGGGACTGGCTTCAGTTCCCAGGTTGCCTGCGTGTCCCGAACTGGCTTCAGTTCCCAGGTTGCCTGCGTGCCCCGGGACTAGCTTCAGTTCCCAGGTCGCCTGTGTGCCCCGGGACTGGCTTCAGTTCCCCAGATCCGCTCGTGTCCCCGGGACTGGCTTCAGTTCCCAGGTCGCGAAAACGAATTGAAAAAAAATACGGCAGCATGATTTCAAGTTACAGGCCGGATTCGGTCCTTGGGCCGTAGGTTCCCGACCCCTGATTTACAATCTTTACGGAAGCCAATTAACCTATAAACCTGCACGTCTTTGGAGTGTGGGAGGAAACCGGAGCACCCGGAGAAACCCCACGCAGGTCACGGGGAGAACGAGCAAACTCCGTACAGACAGCACCCGTGGTCAGGATCCAACCCGGGTCTCTGGCGCTGTGAGGCAGCAACTCTACCGCTGGGCCACTCCAACAAATGATATCATTTATTTCCTCCTACCAAGGTGTTTAACTGCAGCAACGTAAAACTTCCCATTTACACAGTTTTGAGAAGATGGAGGTTATATAGAAATGTAGAAACATAGAAAACAGGTGCAGTAGTAGGCCATTCGGCCCTTCAAGCCAGCACCGACCAGCGATCCCCACACACTAACACTATCCGACACACACTGGGGACAATTCACAATTGATAGAAAGCCAATCCACCTAAAAACCTGTACGTCTTTGGAGTGTGGGAGGAAACCGAAGATCTCGGATGTCACGGGGAGAATGAAGGGCCTGTTCCCAGGCTGTAAGACCCCATGATTTTCTGCCGCTATAACTCTATGAACAGGACAAGGTTAGAGGGATATGGGCCAAATACAGGCGGGTGGGTCTAGTGTAGATGGGGCATGTTGGGACAGTTTCCACACTGTCGGGCCGGGTGTGGGATACTCTGTAACTTTGTCACTGCCCTTGATGTGGCCACCAATTGCATACCTTGCGTATGCAAGCAAATAATTTCACTGCGACATTCTTTGATTGAATGATTTATTCCACAGGGCCCTATGCTTGGAGCAACCTCCCTGTTCAAGTTTGGCAACCTTCCTTTTCAAGTTTGGAGACAAAATCATGGAATTTCTTGCAAATTCTTCGAGATCTCGTGCTCCTGCAACTCGCGATGGGTGGCACCTCTTCTACCCAAGATTCAGAGTCGAGGATGTACTGCATTCTGGAGGGGCGGGAGTGGGAGACAGAGATGGAGAGGCTGTGGAAGAAGAAAGTGGGTTATATATTTTGGAAACATTCAATGATTCATTGTCGCAAGGTCATAAGTGATAGGAACAGAATTAGATCATTTGGCCCATCAAGTGCACTCTGCCATTCCATCATGGCTGATCTATCTCCCTCCCAACCCCATTCTCCTGCCTTCTCCCCATAACCCCTGACACCCGTACTAATCAAGAATCTATCTATCTCTGCCTTAATAATATCCACTGACTTGGCCTCCACAGCCTTCTGTGGCAATGAATCCCAGATTCACCACCTTGCGACTAAAGAAATTCCTCCCCATCTTCTCTGGAATGCCCTTTAATTCTGACGCTATGACCTAGACTCTCCCACTAGTGGAAACATCCTCTCCACATCCAAGCCTTTCGCTATTCTGTACTAATCAAGAATCTATCTATCTCTGCCTTAAATATATCCATTGACATGGCCTCCACAGCCTTCTGTGGCAAAGAATCCCACAGATTCACCACCCACCGACGAAAGAAATTCCTCCTCATCTCCTTCCAAAATGAACGTCCTTAATTCTGAGGCTGTGACCTCTGGTCCTGGACTCTCCCACTAGTGGAAACAACCTCTCCACATCCACTCTATCCTTCCCCCTCATCCTTCCAAACTCCAGCGAGTACAGGCCCAGTGCCGACAAACGCTCTTCATATGTTAACCCACTTATACCCGAGATCATTCTTGTAAATTTCCTCTGGACCCTCTCCGGGGCTAGCACATCATTCCAGAGATATGGGGCCCCAAAATTCCCCTCAATATTCCAAGAACTATGGTGGGCCATAAATGGAACTCGTTAAAATGGGATATTTGTAACTTTATCGGTGCCCTTTCTGTGGCGACTCTTCGCATACCTTGGGAAGTGAAAAAACAAAGAATATAACTGTGACATGTCACATGTGACAATAAGAGTGTCGCTCATTCTTACTTTCTCTGGTTATCCTTCGTCTTCCCGTCTTTCCCCATCAGGAGGTAGCTTCTCCCGATCTTCAGTTCCAGGCGGCAGGAACGCCGTTTCACAAAGTTCCGCTGATCAGAAACACCAACGTCTTCATCGCCATCTGTTTGAGACATGGAAACTGAATGTGTCATAAGATGATAGAAACATAGAAGCATAGACGATATATATAAAGAAAGTAGACACACAATGCTGGAGTAACTCAGCGGGACAGGCAGCATCTCTGGAGAGAAGGAATGGGTGACGTATCGGGTCGAGACCCTTCTTCAGACTGATGTCAGGGGAGTGGGCGAGGCAGAGATTTAAAAAATGTCAGAGACAGACTGGGTCGGAGAACTGGGAATGGCGAGGGAATGGAGAGAGAGGGAAAGCAAGGGCTACTTGAAGTTAGTGAAGCTGCAGCACCGAAATATGAGGTGCTATTCCTCCAATTTGCACTGGGCCTCACTCTGACAGTGGAGGAGGTCCAGGACAGAAAGGTCAGTGTGGGAATGGGCGGGGGAGTTAAAGTGTTGAGCAAATGGGAGATCAGGTAGGTTTAGGTGGACTGAGCGGAGGTGTTCAGTGAAACGATTGCCGAGCCTGCGCTTGGTCTCGCCGATGTACAGAAGCGGATACAGTAGATGAGGTTGGATGAGATGCAAGTGAACCCCTGCCTCACCTGGAAAGACTGTCGGGGTCCTTGGATGGAGTCGAGGGTGGAGGTAAAGGGACAGGTGTTGCATCTCCTGCGGTTGCAGGGAAAAGTACCTGGAGAGGGAGTGGTTTGGGTGGGAAGGGACAACTTGACCTGAGGTGTGGAGAGAACGGTCTCTGTGGAAGGCGGAAAGGGGAAGAGATGGGAAAATTTGACTAGTGGTGGGATCCCGTTTGAGATGGCGAAAATATCGGAGGACTCTGTGCTGTAGAAACATAGAAAATAGGTGCAGGAGTAGGTCATTCGGCCCTTCGAGCCAGCACTGCCATTCAATATGATCATGGCTGATCATCCAAAACAGTACCACGTTCCTGCTTTCTCCCCATATCCCTTGATTCCGTTAGCCTTAACAGCTAAACCTAACTCTCTCTTGAAAACATCCAGTGAATTGGCCTTCACTGCCTTCTGTGGCAGAGAATTCCACAGATTCACAACTCTCTGGGTGTAAAAGTTTCTCCGCATCTCAGTCCTAAATGGCCGACCCATTATTCTAAAATATTCGCAACATGTGAAACATTTTTCCTGCAATAGGGCAACGTAGAGTAGCATTAGTTTAGTTTTGGGGTGGCACGGTGGTAGAGTTGCTGCCTCACAGCACCAGAGACCCGGGTTCCATCCTGACCATAGGTGCTGTCAGCACGGAGTTTGCACGCTCTCCCCGTGACCTGCGTGGGTTTTCTCTGGGTGCTACGGTTTCCTCCCACACTCCAAAGACGTAGGTTGATCCTTGAATCCCGCATAGATTTCGTCACCGGGGTGACCCCTGGAATGGAGATGCGGTCCACAGAAAGAACTATTACTCATGAACGTTGATGAGTCCAGTAATCGTAGTTGTATAGGTGTGGAAAGCTCCAGTAACAGACCCACTGGTCACGTTGACTATGTAAGCTGCAACGAGATCACAGTCATTATAGAATTAATTATCAACTTTTCAATTGTTCTTATTGCGAGCTTTATCAATGTATATCACTGAACACCTCCAGTCCGTCTTAACCTACCTGATCTCCTGGTGACCCAGCACTTCAACTCCCCCTCCCATTCCCAATCTGACCTTTCTGTCCTGGGCCCCTCCATTGTCAGAGTGAGGCCCAGCGCAAATTGGAGGAACAGCACCTCATGTTTTGCTTGGGTAGTTTACACCCCAGCGGTATGAACATTGACTTCTCCAACTTCAGATAGCCCTTGCTTTCTCTCTCCATCCCCTCCCCTTCCCAGTTCTCCCACTAGTCTTACTGTCTCTGACTACATTCTATCCCTGACCCGCCTCCTCCACTGACGTCAGTCTGAAGAAGGGTCTCGACCCTAAACGTCGCCCATTCCTTCTCTCCAGAGACGCTGCCTCACCCGCAGTGTTACTCCAGCATTTTGTGTCTACCTTCGATTTAAACATGCATCTGCAGTTCTTTCTTACACATATATCTGGACCTTGTTGTCGTGCATGGGAAGGAACTGCAGATGCTGGGTTACATTGAAGATAGACACAAGATGCTGGAGTAACTCAGCGGGACAGGCAGCATCTCTGGAGAGAAGGAACGGGTGACGTTTCAGGTCCAGACCCTTCTCAGTCTGAGAGTGAATCTTGTTGTTATGTTTCATCTGGTTGAAGGAGCAACTCCCTGTCTTTAGACTTTAGAATTCAGAGATACAGCACAGAAACAGACCTTTCGGCCCACCGAGTCCGCGCCGACCAGCGATCCCCGCACACTACCACTATCCTACACACACTAGGAACAAGTTGCAAGCCGATTAGCCCTCAAACCTGAACGTCTTTGGAGTGTGGAAACCGGAGCACCCGGAGCACCCGGAGAAAACCCACGCAAGTCACGGGGAGAACGTACAAACTCCATACAGACAGCACCCGTAGTAAGGATGGAACCTGGGTCTCTGGCGCTGTGAGGCAGCAACTCTACCGCTGTGCCACCATGCCGGCCCTATCTATTGGGTTTATATATGGTATATCTGATCTGTTAGGACCACGTGGGTTTTCTCCGGGTGCTCCGGTTTCCACCCACACTCCAAAGACGCACAGGTTTGTAGGTTAATTGGCTTCTATTGTGGCGCCACCCGGTGGTTAGGCCACTTACTATGCGAACCCTCGGCAGTCGGGAGCACGGTCATGTGACTGGGTAATGGCGGGAAGGAGTTGTCACGAGCTTTAGGGGTGTACCCTAGTATAAGTAGTCAGCCCCGGGTCAGCCTTTCCCCCATTCGCGTTTGTCGTTTTCTTTACTTCAACAATAAGGATCTCTTTGATTCACCACGTGTGGCTTGCTTATTCGCCCACCATACTGTAAAAATTGTAAATTGTCCCTCATGTGTGTAGGATAGTGCTAGTGTGCGGGGATTGCTGGTCGGCGCGGGCTCGGTGGGCCAGTTTCCGCGCAGTATCTCCAAACTAAACTACCTCAGTAATTCGCGGGATGTCGGGACAGTCATATGTTGAGAGAATGGAGCGGCTGGACTTGTACACTCTGGAGTTTAGAAGGAGAGGGGATCTTATTGAAATATATAAGATTGTTAAGGGTGTGAACACGCTAGAGGCAGGAAACTTGTTCCCGATGTTGGGGGAGTCCAGAACCAGGGGCCACAGTTTAAGAATAAGGGGTGAGCCGTTTAGAACGGAGACAAGGAAACACTTTTTCACACAGAGAGCTGTGAGTCTGTGGAATTCTCTGCCTGAGAGGGCGGTGGAGGCCAGTTCTCTGTATACTTTCAAGAGAGAGCTAGGTAGGGCTCTTAAAGGTAGCGGAGTCAGGGGATATGGGGAGAAGGCAGGAACGGGGTACTGATTGGGGATGATCAGCCATGATCACAGCGAATGGTGGTGCTGGCCCGAAGGGCCGAATGGCCTACTCCTGCACCTATTGTCTATTGTCTATTATTGTCTATACGCGGCCATGATATACAGAAACCAAAGCAATTTTTTTTTTAAACTTTTAACTCAAAATTATTTATTCACATATTAAAATAGTAAGATTAAACGAGAACTTACCAGTTTGAAGTTTGATCATTATTTTATGAGGAGTTACGCTGGGTGATTACGTGAAGAAGACCTGTCAGGGCGCATGCGCGTCAATCTTCAAAGCAGCGGTGTGAAATCACAAAACACCAATAACGAAGTAACATAGTAAAAACGAGTAAATTTTAGAATTTCCAGCTGACCTTTATGAAAGAGGGTTGGGCGTGGTGGGCACGTAATCACCAACGTAACTCATAAAATAAAGATCAAACTTCAAACTGGTAAGTTCTCGTTTAATCTTACTATTTTACTTCGGAGTCACGTGAGTGACTACGTGAAGACTTTAAAGCTTTGTGATTTCATGCCGCAGATTCAAATCTCGGCTTCTCACTGCATTGATTGACTCGGAACGAGAAATAATCAATAATGCATTAATGACATTTGCATGAAAAAATGCAGTAATTCATTTATTTGAATAATAGAATTAACAGTATCCCCTTTAACCCAGGGGAATTTAAGCAGAACTTAATATAGTATCTGCAAACAGCCCCGTATTGGCAATAGGCCGATGGTAAAAGTGTTGAAACACCAACTTATTAGATCACCCGGCGGCTGTGAGAATATGGTCGACGGGACGTCCTTCGCCCTGGCCGCCGATGTTGCTGCTAAATCGAATGGGATGTAAAAAACATCACTGTTAACACCTGAAGCAACCAAAACTTGTTTTAACCATCTTGAAATAGTCTGATCTGACACTATCTTGTATGGTTTTTCGTGAATGATAAACAATCTTGTTTTCATATTTCATAAGACCTTTGTAGCCTCAATGTATTGCAACAAATATGTCTTAACACATAGACATGGATCCATGGAATATGCTAATAAAACACTTCCGGAAGTGGCGGCGCTGTCGTACAGCAGCGGCTCGCCTGCAGTCCGTCTGTTTTTACTTTTTTTGTTGTTTTCTTTTGTCCTGTTTCAGTTAAATTTTAGTTTATTGGGTTGTGTATGTGTGGGGTGGGGGGTGGGGGGGTGAAACATGACTTTTGTCTCTTCCTTCGGGGGAATGCGACTTTCTTGTCGTATCCCCCTTCTCTGCCTCCGTCTGCGCTGAGGCCAAAATGGCGGAGCTGCCGGCCTCCAACTCCAACTGCGAGCGGCCGACCGACCTCGAGGCTCCGGAGGCAGAGCCAGGACTTACCAGCGCGAGGGTGGCCAACTTCGGGGCTGCGGTGGCGTTCCGGCGGTGGCGACCGAGGACACTGGTGGCGACCTGAATCCGGAGGCTCGGCCGCGGGCCCAGTGGACGGCATCGTCGGGAGCGCGCAGGTCACAGGTTGGTGACCTGTTTTTCTGGGGCTCACGCAACTACAGCTGCGTCCGCTGGACTGGAGGGCGGCAGCTTCGGCAGCTTCGACCACCCCGGGCCGCGGAGTTTGAGCCGGCCCGTCGCGGAGCACGGATTCGACCGCTGGACTGGCTTACCGTCGCCCGGCGGGCACACAGCATCAGAAGCCTGGATCGCCTCAGCGCAGAGGGAGAAGAAAGAGGGAAGAGACAGAGACTTTAAGACTTTTGCCTCCATCACAGTGAGGAGGTGCCTGGTGAACTCACTGTGGTGGATGTTAATTTGTGTTTATTGTGTGTTTTGTCATTTATTATTATATGTATGACTGCAGGCAACGAAATTTCGTTCAGACCGAAAGGTCTGAATGACAAATAAAGGAATCTCTCTTGAATCCCGTCATACCTGACCCTACTTCATTTGAGTAGGTCATAAATGTAAAACATAACATTATCCTGAGGTACTTCCATCCTGTGTATCTGTAACTTTTGTAATGTCTGCACTCTCTGTGCTTGTTACAAGTGCCATAAGCATGACTATCTTCATGCTGAATTTGGCCAAAATCAGAATCGTACCAAGAGTCCATTGATGAAGTAGCTTAAAACCACTCAATATTCCAGATTGCCATACCTAGGTTTAGAAGGTCTGGAATTAAAATTCCTTTCATTAATCTGGAAATAAAAGAACGAGACTCAACAGGATGTCTTTCCGAACCCATCAATAAAAAACGAGGACAATGTACTTCTGGCTGAATAAATAGCACTATAATTCAACCCCTCATAATGGAGTGTTGAGAAAACCTAAGACATTTGAGACATGTGCCGTACAACATTCAATATTCTTTTGTACGCAGAAAATTTTCCCATTCTTTACATAATGGGAAAGCAGCATTTACAGAGTCACAACCTCAGATACGCAAATGTACTGCTTTTGAGTGCTCTTCTGCCAGACTGCTGTAAGCATGTCCACAGTATGCCCAGACAATCCTCTTTTTAAAACCTGCAAATTAACAGATCCATACAGGCATATAACGGATGTTACTTTCCAATTCTCTGATACACCAGTAAATCCCTTCTTTTGGGAACCTTTATCAGAAACTGTCATTAATTCCAATATCAAAGGGAACCATGGCTGCGTAGACCAGTCCGGTACCACCAGTACCCCAGAGGCAGCATCTTGCTTCATTTTAAGCAGACTCCGGTTTATGAGACAGAATGATGGAAAATGCATATAAAAACATACCACCCTAATGTAGCGAGAAAGCATCAATCGCTACTGTCTCCCGATGTAGTTCCCATAACACATATCTCTGTAACTGGTGATTGAGTCTGGATGGAAGCAAGTCGTATCTGGCTTCCCAAATCTGACTACTATATCATTAAAATCTTAAGATTCAACATCCATTCTTTGTTATCATGGAAATTCCCGTAACCTGGTGTCTGCTACTATATTGAATCTACCTGGTAGATAAATAGCTGAAACCAAATATTTGTCAACACACCAAGTCCAGATTGGATTAGCCAATTTGTCACATGACACCGACTTAATTCCACCCATACGATTAATACATGCCATTGCTGTTGTATTATTAATTTGAAGCTGAACATGCAGATTAGTTGTATTAACAACAAGCTTGGAGCTCATAAGCCTTCCACCAGCTGTAAAACGTTGATTCTCCATGTCTGCAAAAAATAATGCCTCTTCCATATTCCATCTGTCCACATGTTAAATCCACCACTGCAAATCAGAAGCAGCATTTGTTGTTTAACTGCATGGCCTA